>CM061150.1:22469759-22737259 GCA_030710495.1 Labroides dimidiatus | reverse complement strand
AAAGCCGCGGGCCAAGGTTGAACAAATGAACCTTTTAATATGGAACCAAACAAGTTTGGATTTAACAATGAATATTGAACAAGCAAGGCTTATATAACTTTCAAGTGCAGGCGTGCAAAATCGAGTTGCTAATAATACTAATACTAATAGTAATACTACCAATACTACTACTACAACTAATAATAATAATAATAATACTAATAATAAAAACATATCAATGGCATATTAAATAAAATTGAAGAAAAAATTGAATGCCTCCTTTCTGTTTGCAGCCTTCTGAGGTAAATGTCAAAATTAGCTTCTTACACAGGCTAATTAAGCGGTGAATGTGGTGTTACAGCGCTGCCGCCATATAATACCGGCGGGCCAGCTCTAATATTAATTTGAAATTGCCTCGCGGGCCAAATATAATTACACTACGGGCCAAACTTGGCCCGCGGGCCAGAGTTTGACACCTATGCTTTAAATCAACAGAGAAAAAGAAAAAGAAATTGAATTTCTCTGATTAAAAATTGAAAAAATAAGGAACTAGTGAATGCAACATATTTTCAGGTAGCCTCACGCCTGAGGAACAGAGGAAAATATTGGTGGTGGCTCTACATTCAAAGAATCTACCAATTTTGATGTTTGTAAATGTTTTTCCTGACTGTGGTCTCATTTTTCACTGCAGTATGAAGTCCTGCTCCGCTCTGGGTCCAGGATAACTCAACAATGTCTCCTGAGCAGTAGAACATCATCCGAATGCAAAAATTATTACAAGATTGTAACAAGATATTTACTCTTTATAAACTATCTACAGTCAGTACTGTCACTACTGTTTACACAGTTTACAGTCTACACTGCAGAGGCATCATGTGGATCTGCAAAGAAGTTTCTTTTAATAAAGAGACAGAGAGCTGAGCGGCTTTGAGCAGAAATTTTATGCAAGACAATGCCATGGGAAGCAGAATTCAAAGATTTTTTGAAGTGTGGGTGAAAATATATATTACTTATCACCTGTTACTCTTTTTTAAAGTATTATTACTTAACTCATTACTCTGTCAACAGTAATACTATATTACACTACTGATAATATTACTTTTCTTTACATCCCACAGAATTGGTTACCGTTTCCTTTCTCCTCCTGATTCTGAGTTTACACATGGCCTCTATGTCAAAGTCAGACATCAAGTTGCCAGCTGGTGCGTTTTTTTTTTTTTTTTTTCCTGTAGCCTATGAACGTGTCAAAGTTATAGGCTATTTGAGATACGCCCTCAGTTGAATGAGATGGTCAACTGAGGACGAGAAGCACAGTTATTGAAAATCCAGTCTAAGTTGATCTAAGCTTAAAGAGACCTAGTACCAGGACTCAAATTACATCTGTGACGATGCTGCTGTCATCTTTCCTCTCAACAAAACTGAACTGATGGGCATATTTCCAGCCACTGAATGTAAACATATACTGCTCCATCTTTTAAGCTAGTCAGGGTTGTCAGGTATGTATGACAACAATTGAAAAACAAGCCCATCTGCGTTGCTGCTTGGCTGTTGTGCGCAATGATAATCTGTGGATTGTTGCATTTTGAATCATTAGAGGGTTAATAACAACAGTAAGGGAGTAATTTTTCTGTGTGTGTGTGTGTGTGTGTGTGTGTGTGTGTGTGTGAGAGAGAGAGATAGAGAGAGAGAGAGAGAGAGAGAGAGAGAGAGAGAGAGAGAGAGAGAGAGAGAGAGAGACTGAAACTGTAATATCATTACTGGAATTTCAAGAGTAATTTGTTAGTTACTAGTAAAAGTAATATTATTACTGTAACGTGTTACTTGTGATGCATTACTGCCCAAAGCTGGTTCTGACAGACTGCAGAGCCTCCACATACGCCAAGTTAGTGATCCAAAGCAAATTCAAAACCTAACCCTTAACCCAAACATCTTAAATTACCATCACATATGACTTTAAGACTTGTTAGTACATATAAGTCGCAGGATTTTTTAAATTTTTTTTTAATTTCAGTTTTATAGCACTGAAGTGAAGCCTCGGTGTGATTTACTATCTTCTGTTGAGCAGAGATTCTGTATAACATGACAACTGTAAACATGACTGAGCTCTATGCCGGTAGATACAATAGCTAGAGTTTCCATTGCACATATTGATGCTCCTGGGCAAAGATTGTGGTTTGAAGTCATCAAATGCTCACTTAAAGCTGAACTGTATTTATTGCAAAGTTGGTATCCGTTCCCAGAGGGGTATACCATTGCTACATGATCATAGACAATGTTTGCTTATGTAATCCAAGACTGATGAGAACAAGAGTGGTAAACTTAAAAAAAGGAAAAGGAAAAAAAATCCCTGTGGAGTTATTAAAGACTTAGAAAAATTCTGTTTCTGTTATATATATATATATATATATTGTAACAGCTCTTTTGTTCTGAGTGCTAAATGTTAGTTGTTCATACATGTTCTTAATGTTCCATACAGAGTTAATTATTCTGACAGTGTTGATGGTCAGTGAAGGCACCATCTTTGGCTAGACAGGAGGGGGAGGGAGGAGCGAGAACGAATGGTGGGAGCGGAGTGTAAGGAAAGTTCAGGGAGTTGTTGTGCAGTTGTTTGGTTTTTCTTTTCTGTATGAGTCGGCGTGGTCACGGCCAACAGTGACTGTTGGAATAAAGTTCCCGAGACGACAAATTAGCGTGTCTTCCTTGCAACATCAGAGAACGCTACATTGGTGTCAGAAGTAAAAATACCGGACTTTCTACGATAAGCCGTTAGCCTCGGCTAGCTTGGAAAAGAATTCCTCCGTTCGTCAGTGACTGTGATGGCAGAACGTGACCGGAGCGGGGCCCGCCCGAAAATCAAGGAGGAGGTAATGGATGGGCCGTACTTTGACAAGCCAGCACATGTGATGGACTTTAGCCGTGGTAAAGAACACCTAGGCCGGCTGAAACAGTCAGTCAGGAGACTAGCGGCGGACGCCGGCTTCAGCCCATCGAGTGCGGGTGCGGCAGCCAGAAGCATCGTGGGTTCGGACACGACCAAAGATGACGGCGCCCGGTGTGATCAGCCACATATTAAGACCCCGAAGTACTCCGGTAAGGCAGACTGGGAGGCTTTTCATGCCCAATTTGAACTGTTAGCTCGGGCTGCAACCTGGTCAGAGGACACGAAAGCTCTACAGTTAGCACTGTGCCTTACCGATGATGCCTTGTCATGCTTGCTGCAGCTGAGCCCAGTTGAAAGACAGGACTATGGTGCTTTAGTTGGAGCTCTTCAGCGACGGTTTGGACAGTGTAACCAGCCTGGTGTTCTGCGTGCAGAGCTGACGAACAGAGAGAGGCAGCCAGGGGAGCAGCTCCGCGTGCTGGCTAACGACATTGAGACTCTAGCCAGAAAAGCTTATGCCCACATGCCCACTGCTGTGCAGAATGAACTAGCCAGAGACCAGTTTATTCGTGCTTTACTCCCCAAGGAGCTGCGCGTACAGACCCAGCTCGCCCATCCAAGCAGCCTACAGGAGGCCCTAGAACTGGCTGTAGAGAGAGAAGCAGTAGGAGCCAGGGCTGAGAGCTACCTTGAGCCTGTTATGAAGGCTACAGTGCAGGACAGTCCGAGTCAAGAGAAACCAGCTTGGGCTGCTGAACTGACTGAACTGATTAGAGCTGTTTCGCTGCAGTCGACACACAACGGCCCTAGTGTCCGTGGAAACACCCCTGTGTGCTGGACTTGTGGTCAGCAGGGCCACATTAGCAGGCGATGTCCGAAGCGTGCTGGTGTTCCGGGAAACGCCTCGGGGCCTGCGTAGGAGGGACGACGCAGGCTCGTGTCCCTGTGTCCCAACCTGCTTCGCTTCCAGCGGACAGAGCCCAACCGAACAGCAGGGAGAGCGGGGCTCCACTCTCCCCAGAAGCAGACGACGACACAGAATCTGCAAGGGTGGTGGGCTGGACCCATGCTGGGAACTTTTGCCATATCCCCATCACCCTGGCAGGGGCCCCACGTACAGCCCTGGTTGATACCGGCTCCACTGCAACACTAGTGAGGCCCGATTTGGTGCCAGCAGGGACACATTTGGAACCCACAAGGGTGAAGCTGCGAACAGTGACTGGGGAATTAGCCCCCATGATTGGGAGGGGAGTGGTGACTATACAACTGGGGGGGCTGTCTGTAAACTTTAAGGTGTGGGTTGCAGCAGTGCAGGACCCCTGCATATTGGGTCTAGACTTTCTTCGTGCCACATGGTGTGTGTTAGACATGGGGAGGAACACAGTGGCTTTTCCTGGGGGCCCCACAGTTGAGATGGTATGCCCCTCACAGACCTTGGAACCACACCAGCAAAGTGTGAGAACAGCAGAGGACCAACACGAGATACAGCTCCTATTCCAGCTGGACCCCCTCACACCCAAATTCCCCATTCCCCATTTTCCACCAGTTACACAGCCTCTTTCCCAGGTCCAGTGTCCTGCGGCTGAAAAAGGGGACAGGACGGCAGCGGTGAGGGAGGTGTGGAAACGGAGCTGCCACAGCTTGGATACCATACAACAGGAGGAGCTGTGGCAGGTGTTGGTGGAGTTTCAGGACATTTTTGCCCTGACTGAAGAGGAAGTGGGCCTGACTCACCTAATCCAGCATGACATAGACACGGGGGATGCAAGACCCATCAGGACACGCCCCCGCCGCCTTCCCCTAGCACATCAGACTGCTGCTGACAGCGCAATCAGTGAGATGCTGAAGGCTGGCATCATCGAGCCTTCTGAAAGCCCCTGGGCCTCGGGGGTTGTGATGGTAAACAAAAAGAAGAGCCCAAAAATGAGATTCTGTGTGGATTACAGACCACTTAACAGCGTGACCAAGAAAGACTCTTACCCGCTGCCCCGCATCGATGAGTCCCTGGATTTAGTTTCTGGTTCTTCCTGGTTTTCCTCCTTGGATCTGCGCAGCGGATACTGGCAGGTGCCTCTCAGCCAAGAGGCCAGGCCAAAAACTGCATTCTGTACTGGCAGAGGATTATGGCAGTTTCGGGTCCTCCCCTTCGGGTTGTGCAATGCCCCAGCCACGTTTGAAAGGCTAATGGAGAAAGTGCTGGCTGATGTTCCCCGTCAGGAATGCCTGGTTTATCTGGACGACATCCTGGTCCATGGAAGCTCTTTTGGGGCAGCTTTGGTGTCCCTGCGGCGGACGCTGCAGAGGATAGCAGGGGCTGGTTTGAAGCTCCACCCAGATAAATGCTGTTTCATGAGAAGGGAGCTGGAGTTCCTGGGACACAAGATCGGGGGCGAGGGCATCAGCACACTGGAGGAGAAAGTGCAAGCAGTGAAAGACTGGCCAACCCCCACCACCTTGAGAGAACTGAAGAGCTTCATTGGCCTGGCATCCTACTACAGGCGGTTTGTGCGTGGCTTTTCTTGTATAGCTGCACCCCTGTTCCGTCTGCAGCAGAAAGGTAGTGACTTTGCTTGGACCCCAACCTGTGAACAAGCTTTCAGCCGCCTTAAGGTAGCTCTGACAGAGTCACCCATCCTTACGCCCCCAGACCCCAGCCTGCCATTCCTGTTGGACACCGATGCCAGCGACGTGGGCATGGGAGCAGTGTTGAGCCAGGTGGGACCTGAAGGAGAGAAAGTGGTGGCCTACTTCAGCAGAACCTTTAGCAAAGCTGAGAGGCGCTACTGTGTGACACGCAGGGAACTTCTAGCCATCGTAAGAGCAATAAGCCACTTCAAGTACTACCTGTGCGGCCTGCCATTCACAGTCAGATCAGACCATTCAGCCCTCCAGTGGTTGATGTCTTTCAAAGAGCCAGAGGGCCAGATCGCACGCTGGCTGGAAGAGCTGGCACCATACACCTTCCAAGTGGAGTACAGGGCAGGGACTCGCCATGCCAACGCCGATGCCATGTCCCGGCGCCCTTGTGCACCTGATGGCTGCCGGTACTGCGACAGGAGGGAAGCCCGGGAGGTGGAACTCCGCACTGAGGGGGAGCGTGACCCCGTACTCAGCGAAGATGGACCGGCCTGCAAAGCAGCGCAGGTTGTTGGCCCAGTAGAATGGAGAGCACAGCAGGAGCAGGATACTGACCTCCAACCAGTGCTGCAGTGGGTGGAGTCTGGTCATAGACCCCAGTGGAACGAGATTGCTGGATGCTCCCCTGCCACTAAAGGACTTCATGAGAAGTTTGCAGCATTACGTCTAAAAGATGGGGTGCTTCAGAGAGCCTGGAAGGTGCCGGCTACAGGAGAGCAGAGGAGGCAGGTGGTAGTCCCCAGAGCCCTAAGGGAAGCTGTGCTAAGGGCTTGTCATGGCACAACTGGGGCGGGGCATTTTGGAATCTCAAAAACCCTTCGCCGGCTACGGCAGAGTTTTTACTGGGGCCAGCTCAGACGAGACGTGGAGGACTTTTGCCGTCGCTGTGACCTCTGCACAGCACATAAAGGTCCCCCTGACCAATCCCATGCCCAGCTTCAGCAGCTGGCAGTGGGAGCTCCAATGGAGAGAGTAGCCGTGGACGTAATGGGTCCATTCCCACGCACAGACAAGGGAAACCGTTATGTTCTAGTTGCCATGGATTATTTTACGAAGTGGCCAGAGGCATACGCCATACCAGATCAAGAGGCAGAGACTGTTGCTGATGCACTGGTGGAAGGCATGTTCACCAGATTTGGGACAGCAGAGACTATCCACAGCGATCAGGGGAGAAACTTTGAGTCAGGTGTTTTCTCTGCGATGTGTAAACGCCTGGGAATGGAAAAGACAAGGACCACACCCCTGCACCCTCAGAGTGACGGACTTGTTGAGCGGTTCAACAGGACCCTGGCAAAACAACTGGCTATCCTCACCGCAGAACACCAGCGTGATTGGGACATGCACCTCCCTCTCGTATTGTTGGCCTACAGGTCTGCTGTGCAAGATTCCACCTCATGCACGCCCGCGCTGCTCATGTTGGGGCGAGAGCTGCGGGTCCCAGCAGAGATTGCTTTTGGAAATCCCCCAGACACTCCAGGGGTTCCGCCAGGGCCAGAATATGCCAGGAGGCTCCAGGACAGGATGGAATCAGCTCACGCTTTTGCCCGTGATCATCTGGAGAAAGCAGGGTTAAGACAGAAACGGAACTATGACCTCAGGGCCGGAGGGAGACACTTCGAGGCTGGTGACTTGGTGTGGGTGTACTCCCCGAAAAGAAAGAAGGGACGGTGCCCTAAGCTAGACTGCCACTGGGTGGGACCCTGTGAGGTGTTAGAGAGGTTAGGGGAGGTAGTGTATAGGGTCCAGCTGCCCCCTAAAGGGAGACGAGTGGCCCTCCACAGAGACAGATTGGCCCCGTACAGAGGAGATGCACGCCCGTTTCAGTACTCCAGGCCCCCTACACCCCCCCAGGATAGAGAAACAGCGCCGCCCCTGGACTCACCCTCTGCACAGCAGCAAGTCATTACAAGGCTGCCGACACGGCCCCTGAGGCAGAAAAGGACCCCGAACCACCTCAGGGACTTTGTTTGTGACCCCTCGGGACGAGGGATTCAGTAAGGGGGGGGCAGTGTAACAGCTCTGTTGTTCTGAGTGCTAAATGTTAGTTGTTCATACATGTTCTTAATGTTCCATACAGAGTTAATTATTCTGACAGTGTTGATGGTCAGTGAAGGCACCATCTTTGGCTAGACAGGAGGGGGAGGGAGGAGCGAGAACGAATGGTGGGAGCGGAGTGTAAGGAAAGTTCAGGGAGTTGTTGTGCAGTTGTTTGGTTTTTCTTTTCTGTATGAGTCGGCGTGGTCACGGCCAACAGTGACTGTTGGAATAAAGTTCCAGAGACGACAAATTAGCGTGTCTTCCTTGCAACATCAGAGAACGCTACAATATATATATATATATGTATATATATATATATATATATATATATATATATATATATATATATATATATATATATATATATATATATATATATATGCATTTTCAATAAGAAATGTTCAAAGTGAGTGACACATTTTACTGTTTAAAGAGGAGATTTTCAGTCAGGCATCATTCCCTACACAGTACACATACTATGACTGTCCACAGGGGGCGTCAAAATCAATACAAAATTTAAACTTTACACAGTGTGTTGAATATGGCCGTGAAATGGTTAACATTAGGATATTTGCTCAATCAACTTCTGAAAAACATGTCTGCACAATTTAAAGACCCATTCAATACCACACGATCACTTCAGTGACATGCATGATTTCCTCGTCCTTTTTTATTAGATAATGTAACATTCAATTTTACATTCCACCTAAAAGTTTAGCTTGAGTTTGATTCAAACTTAATTTCTGGGAGAAAGAGCTGTCCATAACCATCAGCTCACAGAAATCTCTCCACTTGCCTTTTCCTCCCTTACTCCCACATCCACATACACACCAGCCCCTGCACGTGGAAACACACACTCTCCCCATACCATCACAGTCGAGTGGTTTGGCAGAGCGACAGCAGCAGCAGTGGTGTGGAGCGGTCTGCTGTTCTCTGTTCACTCACCTTTCACCTCCTGCCATTTTAGCCTCAGTGATTCCATTAGTGCACCTGAATACAGATGCAGAGTTCAGTCCTCTGCTTTTTTTTCTCACCTGGCACACGAGGACACAAACTCAACAAACGTAACAGGGAAAGTATAAGTGCTGTGAAAAGGGAAACACAGCAGCAATAAAAATCAGACAGGAGGACTTATGACAGCCAGAAAGATGGAACACTCGCATTGTTTAGGACGTCTCGATTTCATACAGTCGACCCTTTTCACCTCATGTCACTTTGCTTTTATCTGCCTCTTAGCCCTTTTTTCTGTGTCAGTTTCCCCACTCAGATGTCTTCATGGTTGAGCTTAAGCAAACTGTGTTCAAAGGATGATCCTGTTATAAAAATGGAAATCATCAGATGAAGCTTAACCTTCTATTTACTCAATATGTGTTCCAAAAATGAAATAATAAGAGATGATTAACATGTTTTTTTATGTTCTGCAATAAAGATTATAGCTGCAGATAATGGGGATAAATTAATCTGAATACATTTTTTAGACTGTAACAGATGTTGCATTCTGAGTATTCTGAATATAAACAGCAGCTGAATTACCCCTGCAATTTTTGTCTCCTCTCGATGCACAGACGACTCAATTTATTACATTCATCAGCATTATCTTGAAGTTAACAACCAGGCAGACATCAGAAAAGACGCTGTGGAGCTATTCTTCAAAGTAAATATGGCTCAAGACTACCTGAGACATGTCTGCAACATGTGGTGAAAAATATTTGACCAAGTTTTTTTTTTTTTTTTTTTTTTTGACCCTGTGACTTTGTTTTGGTTTCATATTTTTAGGTTAGAAGTAAAAGAGAATGACTTAGACATGAACACTTGCGTTCTTTGTGCAAACATAATGCCAATCCTACATGAGGAGAGGAGTTCCCTTTAAACACCACTCCAGTCTGTTGTCATCAAACAAGGTTGAGCTTAACTACATTATACTGAAGCTGGTCATGCTGATTGGGGCTTTCACAACTCATCTGATTATCTGGCCTTTAGACTCACTTTTCATTTCTATTTATTTCTGTTTACTTCTGATGCTAATGATTCACCCAAGTTCAACTTTTCGGCTCCTGCGAAGATGTGAATGAAGTGAGATTTGTGAATTTGTGTCATTCAGGAATCTACTCAAGTATCTATGATGACTGTCCATGATTTTATTCAGAAGAGAACATTAGAAGCCAACAGGAAATACACATTACTGTTTAGAATGTTCCTGAAGTAGGAAATAGTGTCAGTTGGAAATTGCTGGAAGGATGGTGTTTTGCTGAAATTTCAAACAAAACCTGGTTTTGACCAGGCTAGCTTTGTCAAGTTAGATAGCATGGTGATCTAGATCTTAAAGTGAGCTCGCTTTGTGCCACTAGAAACTTTATAAAATCAGCATCACTCTCTCACTTAGTACTCTCCTCACTTCTTTATTACGTTTTTTTATTCCTTTTTTGCAGCATTCAAAACGATGAGCTTTGGGCCACTGGTGAGTGTGACCACAGTGACTCCACCTTACGCATGCCCCCCATAGTGACTTTAATGGACTCTTCCTCTGTGATTATAACACAATGGTTCTCACATCGTATTAATGGGATGGCTTTACATGGCCTTGTCCTCTTCTGAATTAATTGTAAACACTTTTAATGATCACCTCTCTTTTTCTTTTTATAAAGCACCATCTCTTGATTAAAAATCAAACATAATTACTTTTAGTTTGAGTTCGTTACTAAATAGTCCCACAAGAAATGTGAATCTTATTAGCAACAGCTGCAGAGTACTTTGTTCTTATGCTAATAAGAGAATGTTGGAATGTGTTTACTGAGTATAGGGAGTTTTTATTTGGGTCCAATGACTTCATATACTGAATTCAGTCCAAATACAGAATATATTTATTAGTAATATAATTATTAAAGCAGATAGCTAGGATTGTAAACTAGACATTAAAAGTCAGGCGCAGAAATTGTAATATTAACTGATTTAACTCAGACAATTAAGCAGGCTTGGTGGAGAGGTGTATTTTGTAAAATCAGCTTGCGCAGTTTGTAGATTAATACTGAACCCAGCTACAAATATTTTTTTCTTTGAAGATCCCAGAAAGGGTTATTAATATTCAGTTATGTGTGGCTTTCTGGAAAACAATACATGTTTACGCTTAGGCACCCCTGTGATCATCACACATTTTCTGTTACAAACTGACCCCGGCCCCCCATCAGAGAAGGGAAAAGTTATGTGGCCCTCACAGGAAAAAGTTTGGGGACTTCTGCCGTAACCTTTTGACATGGGTACGTACAGTATTTGATTCCCTAAGAGAGTCACACCCTTTTATTTTAAGACTGCTCTCCTCCTCTCACTCCCTCTGTTTCTCTCTATTTCTCACTCTCCCTGAAAGAGACGATTGGTATTCCTCCTTACCTCCTCACCAACAGCAAACATCACTCTCATCAAAGGCTCTCGTCTTTGATCAGGTCTTCAAAGAAGCGTGTCATCAAAGTCTATCAGGTTAGATATGAACTGGGAAAAGAGGGAGAGAGAGAGGGAGGCAGAGAGAGATTGCTGCTAACGCCTCTGGGTCACGGCACAAATGCATGCAGTAACGGGTCACTAATTACTAATTACTGCTGAGGAAAACACCAACGCAGGAGCTGCTGTCAGATGGCACGAAGACGGGACGTTTTCCGGTAAAGATGCAAACGAGATAGGTTTCACAGAGCCCTTTAACTCTGAGGAAAATTAGCATACAGAAGGAGAATGGGAGTGAAATGACCATGACGGCAGCAAAGGGCAGAGAGATGTCCTCACTGCAGGAAAATAGGGGAACATTTACTCATCAATCCAACATAAACAGGATCTTCTGTGGTTGCATGACATTTCTAACATGTACAAATACATCTCAACACAGATACTCAGAGGCATATCTAGATTTTTTTTTCACTTGTGAAAGCCAGATTGGCAGTTTTCTTTTGATTTTGTAGCATAAATATATTTTCTGAATGTCATTTTAATAACATTTCTGCCTCCATTTATAATATCTCCTCATACTAGAGTGCAGATAGTAAAATATGTGCTCTTGTGTGAAGGTTTTAACATATAAAATGTAAAGCTCTGGAGCAGCATGAATACTAATTTCTGTGCTTATTGCTTCAGGACCCAATGATGTAGATTTATGAACAGAGAAGAACTGCCAGAGCCCTCTAGGATCCCTGGAGAGAAGCAGAGTATTTAAAAAGCAATATCTAAACAGCCTGGTGTTGCTGTACTGGTTCAGTCAATTCATTATTTGACAAAATATTGAAATAAAATATATCTAAGAAAATAAATTCACCTGCCTTTTCAAATCATCAGCCAATCACAGTTTCCCCACTCTGCTGTTACTGGGAAGAAAACGCTGCTCTTCCAGCTCTTTTATTGGTGTTCCTGGTTCAATGAGAACAATTTGAAATGACAGCGGAAATGACCAGTGATATAGTTCCCTCTAAGTGGGTGGGCTTATTATCACTTACTTTATCAATTATAGCCAATCAGAATTTATTTATAAAGTACTTTCCATCTAAAATTTTGAACATGAAGTGCTGAATCAATAAAAAAATCAATAAAAACAAGAGAAGAGCTGAGAAAGTAAAATTGATAAAGTACTGAGAGTTTAATTCAATAAAAGAGGATAAAATAATAAAACACCAGAAGAGAACATAGAATAAAATGAACGCTTAAATATATTCCATTTAACTCAACTTGAATAAGATAAAAGAGAAACAAGTAAATGTCATTACAGTACTTGAATAGAGATATTTATTTCAATTGATTTATTCTAGTCTATGGGTTGTAAAATATATAGCCATAAGATAAATATGAATATGAAAATTCACTTTTTTATTTCATTTAACCTTTAATTAACCCAGTTGGTCCCACTGAGATTAAAAACCTCTTTTTTAAGGAAGACTTTGCCAAGACTGGCAGCAGCAAAAACACAAAGCTACAGACAGAAATACCAAGAGAGACGAAGTACACTTAACAAAACAAAACACTTTACAAAAATAGAACCATCTATAAGCCAGTGTGGAAATCAGTTTTTTAAACAGCTGAACTAAAACATCAGCATCCCATAGATGCTTGTAATGAGAATAAATAAAATGATTTATAGAATAAAACTAGAATAAAGCTAGATCTTGATTTTTTTTTTAAATTAATTTATTTTCAACACCTTGACAAGTTCTGCCTGTAGTAGAGCAATTCCCAGAAAACCAGCATGGTAACGTTTCTAGTCATGATAGAAGCCACAAGTTGCTGCTTGTGAGGGAGACTCACTGCAAATGTATAGTGCATCAGGGAAGTATTCACAGCACTTTACTTTTTCCACATTTTGTTGTGTTACAGCCTTATTACAGAATGGAATAAATTCTTTTTTATATAAAATTCTACACAAAACACCCCTTATTGACAAATATGAAAAAAAGTGTTTTTGAATTTTTAGCAAATTTATCAAAAATAACCACCAGAACCACCAGAACTCCTCCTAGAGTTGGCCGCCCATCTAAACTGAGTGATCAGGGTAGAAGGGCCTTAATCCGGGAGGGGACCAAGAACCTGATGGTCACTCTGTCAGAGCTCCAGCGGTCCTCTGTGGAGAGAGGAGAGCCTTCCAGAAATCCAACCATCTATGCAACAATCCACCAATCAGGCCTGTACGGTAGAGGGGCCAGACGGAAGCCACTCCTTAGTAAAAGGCTCATGTCAGCCCGCCTGGAGCTTGCCAAAAGGCCCCTTACGGAATCTCAGACCATGAGAAAGAAAACTCCCTGGTATGAAGAGACAAAGATTGAACTCTTTGGTGTGAATGCCATGCTCATGTTTGGAGGAAACCAGTTACCGCTCATCACCTGGACAATCCCATCCCTACAGTGAAGCATGGTGGTGGCAGCATCATGCTGTGGGGATGTTTTTCAGCAGCAGGAACTGGGAGGGAAAGATTAATTCAGCAATGTACAGACATCCTCGATGAAGACCTGCTCCAGAGCATTTCATCTTGCAGTAGGAAAAGGACACTAAGCACACAGCCAATGTATCAAAGGAGTGGCTTCATGACAACTCTGTGAGGTGAGGTGCTGCAAAGAGGAATTGGCCAAATTGCTTAATGATAGGTGAGCCAAGCTTGTGGCATCATATTCAAAAATACTTGAGGCTGTAGTTGCTGCCAAATGTGCATTACTATGTACATGTGATGTCTTTGTTTTCTATGTTTAATAAATTAAAAATAAAAATAAAAAAAATGGGTTGTTGTATGTACAATTTTGAGGGGGGGGGGGGGGGGTAATTTATTCCATTTTGTATTGAGACTGTAACATGACAAAATGTGGAGAAGTGAAACGCAGTCAATACTTTCCAGATGCACTGTATGATCAACCCTGTTTTCTGGATCTACTTTGAAAGAAAAGTTGAACTTAAGAAACCAAGAACACACCACCATCTGAGTTTAATTTGATGGAGAAAAGAAATGGTCTTCTTTTTTCAAAGGAATTTCAACCTCAGAAGTATCAAATGATTCCTGTGGATGAGAAGTGTAACCATCAAGGGTGAGTTATGTCAAATCTGGTAGGGAAACCGTGCCAGCTTATTGTTTCTTTTTTAATGAGGTGTATTTGGGGAAAACATTCTTTTCATGCAGAAATCAAGTCAGTGAATTTAATCACTTACACAATCATTATTGCACTGCATTTCTACACAAAAGCCATTGTACAATCAGACTGTAACCCACACATAACAGCAGGTCATTGTGCATATCAGATATTATTTATGAACAATAGCTCTGTTTCTTGTTTGTGGTGGCTGGATCTAAAAGACCATGAGCATGTTTACTGCTTGTTCAGCTGTGTGTGAGCTACGGTGTGAAGGCTTGACAGTGCTGTGCGGCGGAACAACGGAAGAGCTTGATTGAGTTTTGCTTCCCAGTTCATGCATTTACTGCCTGTGTGATGATGTAACACTTGAAAGGAGAATTTGCGGTTTTCACTCTCTCTCGATGCCGTTTCCTTGAACTGCCAAGGCTAAGGCTGGGATTTCGTGTCTTCATAATTTTTCAGAGTTACAACTGTTGTAACCTTTGCAGTAGAGGAGAGGGAACAGTACGCTGACCTGGAAGTCTACTTGTGTGGGCTAGACTAAAAAGCAAAACAACAACAAGAACCAAAAAAAGAAAAAAAGGGTCACAAATTGTTGTGTATGTAGTGTATGTACCAATGGGCTACAACCTTCTAGATAGGCTGCAGAACATTTAAACAGAAACAATATTTTTTTCTCAAATTTGCACAAAAAAACGTGTAATCTGTGTTTTAAGATTGTGTTTTGGGCAGGAAGCAATCTGGTTTTATGTCCAAGCAGTATTGTCCACCATCTTTAACTGGTTTAATAGTATCTTAGCTGTATAAGTGCATAAAACAGTATAAGATGATACAAAAAAGTGGCTAGCCTTCTACAATCCATCTACCATCCAGAACCATCAGCTATCATAGCCTTAACGATTAACAACTGACAGATACCTTATGAAAATAGTCATGATTATTTATTTATTTATGAATGTATTTATCATTTCTTGTGTCTGGGATTTAGCTAATATTTGATTTTAATGTAAAATTAGTTAAAAGTCTTTCATATCTAGCCAGAGCCCTTAAAAGATGTATATGGTTCACAGAGGAATTTATGTTGGATGAAAGCTGATAAATTCAGTGAATTAAATATCACAAGAAACCATGCCTAATGACTTCAGTTTATCATAATTCCCACCTCTGACCTAGCCAATAAAAGTTTAGCATAACTGTGAAGAACCTGCCATATTTCAGACAAAGCCTGGCCACCCCTGTGAACACCTCTGCTGATGCCTGATGTGCCATGTATCAAGAATGCAGACGACAAGGAGGAGGCTTTGTTTGAGAATAATAAATGAAAGAAGGAAGAAATGATCCAGTTTGATAAATGCTGTATCGCTAAGTGACGCCCTCCTACCCTTTGCTCACTTTAAAAGAGACAAATTTTCATGTAATGTATCCATAGCAGCACATTGCATTACTCCTGTTCCTCTGTGCTGATATATGAGTGCTATGTCACCTTAGGCTGCCAAGCTAACCGTTTGCTTAATATAGGAAGGAGCGATGCCGCAAAAGAGAGAGAAAAGGAAGCACTAAATGGCTTGATGGAAAGAGAGAGAAAGAGCAATAGAGGTTCCCGAGGAATAGTGCCATCTGCATGTGAATGAGTCTCACCCGGGGAGATCTCTTTTGGTGAAATTAATGATCTCAGGAAAGCAGAACAGAGGCGGTGTGGGCCCTGGAAAAGGGAACGAGGCGCACGTCAACCAAGTCTTCCTACACCACTCTTTGTTCTGAGCCAGATATTAAACGTCCACGGGCCTCCTCTAGCAATCCTGTGCATATCCACTTGTTTAAATATCATTATTTCAGGGGAACCATGAGGCATTGGTGAAAGGGCCATAATCAGACAACAAGAAAAGGGGATTATTTTAAAAGGTTGGAGTGAGTTTGAGACAGGGAACACGTTAAAAAAAATAAATAAATGAAAAGAAAAAGTGAGCCCTGACTCAATAGCAATGACACAGAGCTAAGGGCTTCAGACCTGGGCGGCGAGATGTGAGAATTAAAAGAGCAGGAACAGGCTAATAAAGGATAATCAGCCCTGCATTGTGGAAACCTCTATTTCTTACTCTGTCGCTCATTATTTCCATTGTGGACATGTCAATGCACTGCGTGTAAGCTATGTCAGAACATTGGCCCCATGTTAGGCACCTTTCTCAAATGAGTTCAATGTACTTTTCTGAAAAGTTCAAGAAATCTTACTTTTGAATGTTTTTTTTTTTTTTTTTTTTTTTTTTAAGAAACACTGCTTTTCAAACTCTTCTGAGTTTCTTACTGAAATTGAAAGTAAAGTTTAACTCTGGCAAGACTTTACTATTCAAAATGTTCTGTGCAGGCTCTGTGTTAACTGTAATTATTGATTATTATTATGATCAAAATATAGCGATTCAATTAACACTCATTATAAATCAACAGTTGTAACTGTTACATTTTCTTATAAATTAATGTTAACTTCTTATTTTATCATTAATTGCTATCATAAGATATATTTGTTGAACTTTTAAAAAAGCTTTGAAAAATTCTATTTTTGTGTGGCGTGTGTTTGTGTTTATGAAATAAGTTATATCACGGCTTTGACTCAACATGCTGAGTAAAAGAGAGTCACAAGGATCTGCGACACATCCCTTGACCAATATTCTTCTGAGGCCATGTCTGCTCTTTCGATAGCATTTCTATTCATTCTTGTATTTGGTTTTGTGTAAATCCTTTTATTACGACAGCAGTTTTGCATTGAATTACTCCCAGTTTGGCCTAGCTGCCTGAGACGGCCTGCCTGACAGTAGCTCTTACAGTTTAGCACTCACATTTGGCTGTTTACAAAGTCTAATAAGCGAGTCCCTGAGGCAGGCCATGCAGCTGCAGAGGAGGAGATTGCATTTTAGCTCCATTGTGAGGCTCGTGGTCCCCTCATCAGATCTGACAGGCGGTATGACAAGTCCTATCTGCCAGACAGCTGATAAGTGTGGCGCGGGCTGCACTTAGGTCTGCCTCAATCCAATCACACGACAGTCCCAGTGAATGGTGTGCACTCGCTGAATCTGGGCGAAACTATCCTGGCTCAGTTGCTAATACTCTAACACTGTGAGCCCCGGGTGGCAGGCTAGCCATGCAGAATGAGCTTTTAATGTGTCAGATATGCTGAAGTTGATTTGTTTTGGTGTTTGGTGATTATTGGTGATCTGAAGTATCTCAAAGAAAAGTATCTGAATATCTGAAAGTGTTACTGTGCACAGAGAAATAAGAGAGGCTTTATCAAGTGTCATATGTACTTATTCATCTGCACACAGGTTGTTATAAGAAGAAAAATAATTAAATGATAGCCTTAAACAAGTGTGAAGCTGAAAGATCGTCCAATAATTTTTTTCTTTGGTTAATTTAAGAAATCCTAACAGAAGCAGGTGTATAAATAAAATAAAGATTATAGAAGAAACGACAAAACAGAAAATGTTTAATCATTGGTGATGTTCTGTCAGAGATCCACTCTGAGGGGGGAAAAAAGTGCTTCAAACCTTTCTGATGTCACAAATCTACCTTGACAGAGCTGCAGGTTTCAAACTGCCTCTGATCTAAAAGAAACTTCAAAGCGACTGCAGGTTTCCTCACTTGTAGAGAGTTAATCCAAGCCATCACTCTGACTCCTTCAGGCTAGACAGTTACATAAATCCAGTTGTAGCCTGCATACAAATATTTTTACTTGAAGTTCTGAGAATTCAGCTGCAGCATGACTGGGGAAGAAAACACCATGACAATTACACTGCCTGGGTTAAATCTCAAAGTTGTTATTGTTTCATTTCAATTAAGGTAATCCTCAGTAAAAAGCATGAAAGAACTGTCCTCCATGCATGTATGTGTCTTTAAGTGTGTGAGTGTGGTTTTATTCTGGCCCCTGTAATCCTTAGTTAGGCATGCTGACAATAAGGCTTCACAGTGAACCAAGCCAAGTCCAATTAACAAGGCCTGTTACCATCTTCTGCCGAAAGGAGCCACATACTGAGCTTTCATTTTGGACCATAACAACAGAGACATAATGTGCAGGGACAAATGGTGTTTTCGACTTCGCCCTCTGTTTTGGAGAGAAATGTGGTGGCAGAAAAGAGAACTGGCAAATTCCACCAGAGCGTTAGTGCTCACATGTCCATCCCTCTGAATCGACTCCCCACGCACCGTGTTACATTTGTCGGACTTTTACGGCGGAGCCTTTTATTTATTTATTTATTATCTTTTTTTTTTTTTTTTTTTTTTTTTTTTTATGAAATCTCATCTCAGCAGCATTTTCTTATTTGACCTTCAAAGAGAGAGAAATGTTTGAAGCCTAACGGAAAAAGACAAATTAAGTGAAAACAATGAGACATGTAATTGCGGATGCAGTTATAGGTAAAAAGAAGAAATTATTTAGAAATCAACAGCAAACAATTAAGACACTCAGACATCATTATTCTGGGCTCATCAAACAACAATTATGGCAGATAAATACATGGAGTCTTTGTTTAAGAAAAATGTGGCACTCAGTCATACAGAAGAGCGCAATTAAAGGTCTATTCATTAGACCCTCTTAATGTTTCAACTTTAACCCATGGTCTTCATCAGCAGATGGTGTTTACTCTGTTGTCATGTGGCTGAACTTGTTGATTTGTGTTACGATTAAATTCAGAACACCCACACAACTTCTCAGTTTTTCAAATCAAGCCTGACTCATCATTGATGAAGACTGTTAAAAGGAGTTTAAAAAGCTCCAAAGAAGACAGTGAGTGGTCTTTTACTTCGGATTGTTCCGTTCGATAACCTTTTCCACTGTCAATAATAAATGTCTGTAATTAACATCTATTATTGAGTCTGACATTAAACCAAGAGTTACAATTCTGGTGTATTTTTCAGTTTCATCAAGTACTGACACTTTAGTAACCTTTAGAGTCTGCATGTGGCATACTGTCTTGTTAAACCTGATGTCCTTGGCAGTTTAAGAGGCTTAAAGTAGCCTAAAAGTCTTACTGAAGAAACTAGTAGTTTTGACTACCCAGGAGGAGCATGAGTTAATTCACTACATTTTGTCAGCATACAGAGATTCCTCAGAATTAGAAGTCCTACCTCAGTGATACGTATCTACCGCAAAAGGCACTTCCACTGGTGGAGTCATGACAGGGACAGTAGTGACCTGATTGGTGGACGCTGAATTTAAACTCACTCACTAAACACAAATTTAACTCACAGATAAAATGTCAAGGGACCCTCAAGTCTACTGAAGAACAGCTTCCTGTACCAGTTTAAAGCAGACAGTTATGGCAACAGAAAGTTCACTCATCCTTGTGTTAGTGCTCATTCTTTTGGCCCCCCCTCGACTTCTATCTGGTTAAAAATGCTGCTGGAGCCACTTTTAATCCACAGCTATGTAATTAACTCTTCCTTGTAACATCAAATTATCAATCAAAACTACAAAACAGCTTGACAATATAAATATATGACTTATAAGTAAGTACTTGCAGGTATATTTAGATGAATAATTTATTAAAGAGGAGGTATTCTGCTTTCCCAAACTGTAGATGTGAGTATAGTTGAATCTTCATATTAAATGCCTGCAGATTTTCAAAGCACTACATATTCATGTTGAAGAAATCCCTGAATCTGCTGAAAAAGTTCGTTCTAAAATATAAATAAATAAATAAAATTAAAATAAATAAATAAAAATAAAAAAAGATGTCCATGAGACTTGCTGAAATGATGAGGTTGTCCCATAAGGATCTACTAACTGATTCATGGAACGTTGGATGGGTGGGCCTCTGCCCCTGACAGGCCTCCAGAGGGCTGGCCAATGAGAGTGAAGGGGGTTTGTAGAACAGGGAGCCTTAAAGAGACAGCAGCTAAAATGAAGTGTTTCAGATGGAGGCTCGGATAAGTATTTTCTAAAAACACCAATGTGAGAAAAAAACATGATTTTTTTTTTTTTTTTTTTAATGCGGTAAAACATGTTAAACTACTTTAGATTTCCAATCACAGTAAGGTTTAAAGATAAGTGTATCATGGTTAGAGCTCCTGGCAGATGCAGAAATAAGGTCCTCTTTATCTTAACATTTAATATCTGTTGACATTTTCTTTCCATTTAACCAGTCCTGTGACATTATGCATGCAACATGTGATGTGGTTTTCCCTGGTGCTGTTCTTGTGACTTAAAGTTGATTTTTCAAAAGGTTTAGGCAATCATATTTTAAATAAATAACTAAATAAATAAATAAACGGCCAGCCAGAGTAATAAATGAACATAATTTGTTGCTGATTAGATAATGGTTATACAAAATGCATAGGATGTTGAAAATGAATTAAATCAACAATATATTTTTTAAAGTAATGTTGAGTCTACAATAAGTCCAATATTAACTAGGGCCTTTATGACAGTTAAACATCTGTCTAAATTAATGTGATCTTTCATTAAATGTATAATATTTAGGCCTCAAATGAGACCAAAATGATCCTTAATCAGACTAGTAACCTTACAGCGCTCTGTCCTGTGAAACAGGATCTACTGAGAAAGCTTCTTTGTTCTCTGTAAGAGCTTATGGAAAGTTAAAAAAAAAAAAAAAGTGTAGTGAAGTGAAGGCAGTGAGTTTGTGTTCTCTGTGGTTTGGCAAGCAATCACTCATTTGCCTCCTCAGAGTTTAACAGTTTAACACCATGCCTGTTAAAATGCCCCAGCAGCTGTCAATCTGGCTGCTATCCTGGCCTTGTTAAAACCCAGACAGCGAGAGGGGTGAATTGCAGCCTCTGATACATAACATAGCCCCTGTATAATGACAGGCAGACAGTGTGGGATGCAGCAGAGTAAGAGTAACGGTACTCTAATGAGAAGCATGCTCCGCAGTGTGTGTATCAGGCAGATTGACAAACAAGCGAATCAGTCGATTGGTCAAAGGGTTAAGTGTGGATAAATGAAGGAGGTTAGGGAGAGATTACTTAGCATTCATGTCAGGGAGGCTGAAACACAGGAGACTTGGAGGGAAATACTCTTGGCTTTTGGCACAAGCTAGCTGCTGGCCTCTAATAAAGAGAGGAGCCTATGGAGCCCTTCCAGGTCAAAATGGCATGTGGATCAATCAATGACACACGGACCACACTCCCCCTGGCATGTCCACAGGTGGTACAAACTAGAAAACACAGTGCACAAGTCAGGATTGCAGAGCCAAAGACTCCCTACACATTCCCTTTAATCTTTGCCCTGGCCTGGCTAACAGCAGTGCCTGCGCTTGAAGGGCAGGGTGGACACTCTTCTCACAGGGTCAAGCATCCTGCTGCCTGGCCTCAGCGCAGCCACATGAAAAGGGCCCTTTGCAGAATCATGGAGGCTTTTCCACCTTCACAGCTGGGCCACAGACCCCTTACCACTGTTGTTTTCATGGAAGTCAACTTCAGAGGAGTCAAAGTATCACACGAGTGCTTGCAAGTTCTGGGAGCTAAAGCAAGAGTGGCTTAAAATTCAACTTGCTTTTCTAAATGTTATCCTCTTTGCAAAAGATAAAACCCTCAATATGTGCTGCAGTGTGTCCTGTATGGAAACTTACAATTATAAAAAATATTTAAAGTGACTTATGACACCACTGAGGACAATAAAAAATTACCTGTACACTTATCCTGTATCAGGTGGGTTTTATCCATCTTTCTTCAACAAGGGTTGTTTATTTTCACCCTTTAAGCTTGCTTTACCACACTGCTCCAATAACTTAAGCCAGCAAAGCTCTCGTCATACATTTAAACCAGTGCAGCTGCATCATATAATGAAGACTCAGGGAGAAATTCACTAAGAATGGATTGTGGCCACTAATGGCAACAAGAAATGTGCATTATTTGTCCTCTGCTATCCACTCCATCTCAAGGTCTAATCCATGAAGCAAATTGCTCTAATGATATCCAAGCACAAAAATGGATCGGCAGCTCTGGTCAGTTTGATACAATTTTGCACCTGACTGGGACTGAGATGAGCTGTCGCATATCAACTCTCTGTTGCGTAAAGCTGTAGTGTGTCTTATTCTGACTCATAAATGTGACGCACAGAGACATTTGTTTTGTGGTGCACTTTGTGAAGCATTTAAGCCTTTGGGCATGCTTTTTGAAATAGACGGTGTCTTTTTGGCTCATATGCACAGTTTTTTGGGGCACAAAAGCCGTGCTATCCTTTAATGATTCAGGCCCTCAGTTTAGCTGCAATGGTTAATTGTACTCGCTGTTTTCATGTAAAATAGTCTCTAAGTGGCTTCATCTCATTATGACTCTTTTTATCTTCTGTGGTTGTGCTTCTCTCTCTCTTTTTATCATCTTTGAGTTTATACCAGTAATTGGTCAAGACGAGGTTCAGTTCGTTGACATGTGGTTGAAGTGCAAAGAATCCAGGGCTGCTCAGCACTGTGCTGTTAAAGTGACCTTTCTTTTAAATTGACTGTAACATGCTTCGATTAATGTAAGCTACATGCTCTTTTGTGGTGCAACACTGGCTTAGCATTATAGAATTTGAAGGAATGTATCTAACTCAGCTTGTTGTTTTTATGTTTTCATGTATGACATGAAGAAAAATCTTTTTTTTTTTTTAAACCTAAATCTATATTTATTATATCTTCTTTTCCTGCCACTTCTGTCCTTTAGAATTTCGTCTACATTGACAGTAATGGCCTCCATTGTTACGTAGGTCATTTTTTTCTTCTTCTCTGGTCTGAGGGGTACAAAGTGTGTCTAATTGCCTGGCTTTTCAAGCAGCTGCATTGAATGTACAATAGTGTGTATTTAACACATAACACACTCTGCCCTTGGTTACATCTTTACACAATCAGTTGCACAATCTGTTTTCATTGCTTTGTAGAACTGGAACCCGACAAGGCTTGATGATTATTCTTTTTAATTATTATGGAGTAAAGCTTCCTTGAAAAAAAGAGAAAAACACTTCTAAGAAGATTCAAGGATGGGTACAAAATGAGAGTCATTCATTCCTTTGGTTAAAGGAAACATGGTCAGAGAGTTTTTGATGAAATATTGATAAAAAACATGCTTGGTAGCCGTAGACTTAAAGTTCCTCTATGAAAATGTAGTATAAAGCTATAGTTGGCTCATCCTTCCGTTTTGTGTTCTATTTTTGTCTGTTTAAATCTTAAGACATGAAAGAGTTTGAATATGCTTGAGTAGAATTCAAGTTAACAAATCCCTAAACATGAAATATAAATGGTCCTCATGAAAAAAAAAATTCATTGTGACTGAAAGGTCTGAAAAAAAGGCACACACAGAGGCAATCTAAGGTTATTCTGTAAATACTGTCACCCCACATTAAAGTAACAAGCTAGCATTTGTATTTTTCATTGGTTTTACTTCAAACTTGTAAAAAGTCACGCTCTGTCTCCCTCCTTTTATGGATCACAGTCATCATCTTTCATCCAGACATGTAACGGGTGCAGATATGTAAACACTGTGAAAGAAATGCTGCACATATCGGTGATGAAAAGCATCCGTTTTATAACCACTGATTTATTTTGCCTTATTCTTTCCAAGGGTGCTATACATGCTCTGTTTGGCAGTGAAATGTCACATTTCTCCGCGTAGAGAAGAAGGTCTCTGTAAAGGGAACGCTGTGGTCTCTGCAGACACTCAGAACTGATATTGTTGGTTCTGGCATTTGGACACATTCTTGTTTCTTTCTTCTACCTTTTAAAATCTTTAAACCTTCCCTTCAGTTCTTTTGCAGTGATTAAATGAAAGAAATCCGATCCTCCTGAGTGCTGAGATATGTCAGCTGGATCAATAAAAATGATAAACTTTTAACAAACACCACCCCCATCCCCTTTTATTCAACCACATCGGAAGCCTCTGTGCTAAATAATGCCTTTTAATATTTATTTACACCTGCTGAAAATCAATAAATAGATTTTAAAAAGAGCTGGAAGACACCGGTTTGCCCTTTATTGCTTTTTTTTAATGAAGGGTTTTGTCCCTTAGGAGACGAGAGGGAAAATATCCAAATGAAATGAAATGCAGTTCAAGCATTCTGTTGTTGAAAGCGAGTGGATTGAACCAGCATATATGTGTGTGTGTGTGTGTGTGTGTGTGTGTGTGTGTGTGTGTGTGTGTGTGTGTGTGTGTGTGTGTGTGTGTGTGAGAGAGAGAGAGAGAGAGAGAGAGAGAGAGAGAGAGAGAGAGAGAGAGAGAGAGAGAGAGAGAGAGAGATTGAACACGTGCCTGCCGCTTTAGCTGACACTGTTTGTGGCTACACAGAGAAGGAGAGAAAGTCTGAATCAGGGCTTTCAGTAATCAGTGTCACATTGTCAGTGAGGCTGCCTTTGACTAATGAGAGGTGCTGACAGCCGGGCTGCGTACTCCCTTGGCTCTGCTGAGTGGGACGGATTTGTTTCAGGGCCTTTGTCAGGTTCATTCTCCCTCCTCTCCTCTCTCTCTCTCTCCCCCCCTGCCTCCCTCTGTTTCCTTCTTTTTTTTCTTTCTCCGAGTGTCAGGGAGAGCAATGACCAGTGGTCAGCCCCAAGGACACCTCCTGGCATTCCACATGGTGACAAATTGACCACAGGGGACAAGATGCCTCAGAATTGCCTTGGAGATGAAGAGGTTTTGAATGTTCCATTCTCCCCCTAGGTCTGCAAACTGCAGATCTTGTCGGACTGGTGAATACAGGAAAGAGAGGGAATGTCACAGTATCAGAAAATAAGCAAAATACTGAGGGAAGGGCAGGTAGGGCCAGTATGGGAGCTAAAGCGATTAGGATTTATAGAAAAGGGAAAGGCCTGTTTTGAACAACTGAGGTGACATAGTCACCCATTCAGCAGGTTGTGCATTGAAGGCCAAAGGATGAATCCTTCCATGACGTTCTGCGCAGATCAGCTAAAATGCAATACAGATTACCCTCATGGGTTGTGGATTATCTTTTGAAATCACCAAAGCACAAACTGGGTGCAGCTTAAGCATTTTCTAAACACAGATTATGTTTTTTTTATCTCTGTGAATTCTAGATTCGTACTGGAAAATATACGGAGTGCATCTGACCTTGGCAGAAAAATATTTGAAGACAAATAGATGTCACCCAGTAAGCTGTATTTCTGCTCCTGGGGTCCTGGTGAACTCACGAGTTTCAAATCTGTGAGTGTATGATAACAGAAAGATTGATCAGTGTCTACACAGAGATTCGATGTTGGAGGGTCAAGACGGATCAATACTGGTGGTATTAACTGATCATTCTTGTTTACAGTCAAGTGGAACCCATCTAGGTGTTCCTGAAGCACATGAGATCGATGGAAATAAAGTTAGAGTAGCTTTAACATTCCCGGACTCTCCACTTGAAGATGTCACTCATGGAGGTGATTTGTTGGCGTATCTTGTTGCAGACTTTTGAGGGTATATACTCCTAGCTGTGAGCTCCATTTCTGTTGCAAAATGCAGTTACCATTCCCTGTTCATTTATCAAATCTGTTCCTGGTGCTAATCTGGCACAGAAATGTTTGTTTTTGTGTGGCCCCTATTGATGTTTTAACTTGAAAACAACCTTCACGGCCTTTACATCAGACAGCACCAATCAAGAAGCCAAAAGCTATGAGGACAATTTATTCAAGTGCACTTTTGATTTGGTGTCTGCTCACATTTTAGGAGCTTTCTTCACTCCAATCGTCTGAGCTGGCTGTCTCTCTCCAGTCAGGCCTACCTTTGAGCTAATCAGGCCGTCTCAGTTCCTTCGATGCCTCCCCTGGGACAGTACAGCCACCAGCACACTTAATTGGTTCATTTGTTCCGTCATGTTTTGCTGAGCAGAGACAGAACAGGAGGAAATGCTGCAGTGGAACCATTGTCTCCACGCTCGTCTCAGAGGATAAGAGAAAGTGACACATGAATGCTCCTCCAGATAGATAAATAAAAGAATAGAAGTTAGATAAAGTGTCTAATGAAAGGATGAAGGTAATTCATTTTCTAGTTACAGCACAGAAGTCCTGTTCCATTGAATGTATGTCTATCGACGGTGAGAAGTTAAACACGGAAAATCGAACAGTATAAAGAATATCCTTGCAACACCACATAGATTCAATAGCTCTGCCTTTGTCTTTTATTGTCCTCCTCTTTTCAGACACCTCTTGAAAAAACACATCAGGCAAATACACCGAACAACAATGACTCTGAAGCAAAGCTACTTGTACCCCAGAGGGCACCTCTGCTGTTGCCAAAGGCTATGAATTTAATAGCTCAACTCATGAGAAAATAGAGCCATGGTTTGATTAAAAATATATCACACATTAAGTCCACTGTAACACTTGAACATGACTAGAAAGTGAGAAACTTGGAAGTAGCAGGCAGAAATGTCTCAGTGTTCTTAATCTGAAAATGAAACTTAAACAAAAGGTTAATTTTAAACCTGAAAAAAAAACAGTAATTGATAACTAGTCAAGGTTTAAAGGGGTTGAACACTGTGCTTTGATTAAATCCTGAATTACCTGAAAGGCAGACCCCAGGCTATGAGAGTAGGCACCACCAAATCCTTTATTCTGACTCCCAGTAATGACATCCCTCAGAGCTGTGTGCTCGGTTCATTCCTCAACCCCCTGGTCAGACTTAACTGCGTGGCCACCCACAGCTCTAGCACCGTCATGTTTGCTGATGACACCATATCTGTCAGATCCCTGGTTACAATGAGACAGGCCACAAAGAAGATGTAAGAGCTCTCTCAGCTTAGCAACCATATTAAAATGCAATTCTCACAGTGGACAATGGAAAGCAACCAGAAGAAGCTCTCCCTCCCATCAGCAACACCGGGGATGCCCTGGAAGGAAACCACAGCTTCAAGGCTCATTGTACTCTACATCTGATATGGTCAAAGTCTTGCGTCGGTACTCTGCATCCACTTCTTCCATACTCCTGCACGTTTTCAGGGAGCTTATGGATATGAACCAAATGTGTCTATACCACCAAAAATCATGGGGCAGTGTCGAGCAGCGCAGATGACAATTCAAGCCCCACCAGCAAACACATCAAAGAAGAGTGCTTTGGAAAAAAGAAAGGACTGTTTGGATGAACTATGGTGCAAGATGATTTGAAACTGTAGACATACTAGTGGTCTAGGAACAGGGACAGGAAACAGAACAACTGGGCAGAAACTGGACAGGAACAGAATGTCAATAGACCTTATTTTCATGGAGGCTGTCTTAGTGTAACTCTCAGGGGCAGGGGCTGAAAATATTCTCAGCATGTCTCACTAAAGTATTTCAGGTAGTAAACCCTATAAACCTTAATAAGATAGTGAAAATTCAGGAGAGAAAACGAGCTAACATCAGAACACAGCTAACATTAGCATTCAGCCAGTTCCTTGCTTACTTTTACAAGTGTTGGATATGATAGGACATGATAAATGTTTTCACTAACACCGAGAAATATTTTATTGATGACTTCATCTGTATAATGTTTGTACTGGTGTCTATATTTGCATACAATAATTACTTATACATCGTATGTCTAGCTAATGTAATGTAAAAGTAGACTCCAACATAAACATTAGTCCTTCCAATGTAGTGATTGATAAAACTCCTATATTCATTCATCTTCTACACCACTTATCCTGTGCATGGTCGCGGGTGGCTGGAGCCTATCCTAGCTGTCTTAGGGCGAGAGGCGGGGTACACTCTGACTCAGTCGCAGGGCTGACACACAGAGACAGACAACCTTTCACACACACACACCTACGGGCAATTAAGAATCACCAATTGACCTGATGAGCATGTTTTGGACTGTGGAAGGAAGCCGGAGTACATGGAGAGAACCCACGCATGCATGGGGAGAACATGCAAACTCCACACAGAAAGGCACACCATGCCAGAACCAGGATTCGAACCGGCAACCGTCTTGCTGTGAAGCAACAACACTAACAGCCGCGCTACCGTTTAGCCTAACTCCTATATCACTTATGTAAAAAAAAAATCCTTTACCATTGTATCTGATTTTCAAAACCTATTGTTAACATGGACATTGTTTGTTTTACATTACAATGTGAGCTTTTAGGTTCCACTGTCACGTCACTAAGTTTGAATTTAAGCCCTTCAATTATCACCATCTCGAGGATGTGAAGATAACAGCCCACCATCAAAACATTATCACACAGAAGTTGTTTACTTTTCTTACATGAGAATCAAGGTAGGAATGGACTACAGCAAATTCTGAAACAAACCTGCTGCAAACTTCCTCATATTAGATTTGATATTGGAAAAGTTATGATAAGGTAACTGTAGTCAGAGCGCCACCCACTGGCTACAAGAAATATGTTTGAAACTATGATGATCTCCTGACACATTAACTTGATCTGAATTAAATGTGATCTCCAAAGCCTCAAGTCCTTGGTGATATGTTTCCTTTTAAGATTATGAGTTTTCCTCAAATGGCATGACCATGGCGGTATTCTAAAATTAGACTTCCTCCGGTAATGGCACTGCGGCTTGAGGGAAGTGTGCAGGGAGGTGTGAGGACTCCTGCAATGCTGAGTTTTAATTGCGTTTTATGTATTATTTTTGTATTTATCTTATCTTCTTCATTTATTGTAAGTGCTGCACTGGATTTTCCCACCTTTCACTGTGTATGACCATGCAGCGTTGGAGGGGGTCAGTGACATATACAAACAGTACACTATAGCTAGTTGAATGTCACAGTATTTAAAGGTAAATATGGCCACACAATAAATTCCAGTCATTTGAATATTAACCACTTCTTTAAAGCAAATGATACTGCTGTTTAAACAACATGAATAAATGCATTTAGAGTATGACAGGTTGTGCTAATGAAGGTCTACCTAGGGTCATTTGACAGAGCAGTGGGAGACCATCAGACAAAAATAAGGTTGAGGGCTACTGCTGTGCAGTAAATATCCTTGTCTTTTATACATGCTTCAGTTTTGTCCTATACTGACCTCCACCACCGTTCACCTTACGCTAGGAAAGCATAAACAAAAGACACTTAAGATGTTTCACTTTTCTTGGTGACTTATGGAGAGGGTTGCTGCAATATAAAAGTCATACTGAGAGCTAAGCTGACACAGTGCCTCTGCATGTACTCCCAAAGCTTATCACATCCATCTGATGAATGAGCTAGATTGGATTGGGAGGCAGGCGTGAGGAGAGACAGGAAAAGTAGAAAGAGGTGGGGGGTGAGGCTCGGTGCTGGGGAAACCAACCAAGACCCCATGCAGCTTAATTCTCCCATGCCTGTTCCTTAGATTATCTGCCATGATTTTTCAACGTAAAATAAAGATAGATAAATAAAACCCAGAGCCAGTCAGAATGAATAACAATGAAAAACCATAAAGGCTTCTGGGTGTCTGCGGGTAATTTATTCACCATTTGCCGGGATACCTGGAGCGAGAACAATTCAGTGGAATTGAAGGATGAAAAAGAAATAGAACATTATGTTGTAGTCGATGGGTATAAAATTACATCTGCCATTAACTCTAAGCATAATACCACCATGGTAATCAAATGATGCCTCATCAATATTGATGGCAGTGTGGAGGAAGGGGAACAATGGCACCTGATTAGTGTTAGTAGGTCATGATGCTGAGGAACATGTGTTTTGTCCCAAAAACTGAGATTTTTGCCTGAAAAGACGTCATATCTCCTGGGATTTGCAGTTTCCAAACCGGTTCATTTTCTGGAAATGCCACCTGTTCACATCTGCACATAAATCTGCTTAGTACTTGAAGCCAAGCGTATGTAATGATGGTAATTGTAGGGCCACACACATTCAATACTGATTAGTCTGTCTGATCAAATGAGGGCTGTTCAAAGGTTTATCTGCAGCAATCTTCAGGCCTCTTGTATAAAACATTTCAAATTTGCTTCACACTTATTCCACAGCAATCAGACAGATGGGCTTTAACTGAGATTACCCCAGGATCAACCTGTCACCCAGCTCTCTTCTGCCTCTGTTTCTTGATCTCTAATACTAATTAGGTTCACTTGAGGGAAAGTGCAGTATTAAACTCCAAAATAAGAAGAAAGGGGTAAAAAATTGACTCAGGAAAGAACTTCACTCTCTTTATCTTCTCACAAATCTTTCTTTGTCCTTTCTGCACAAAACCAAATCCAAACCTGAAGTTTAGCACTGTCAGTGAGGAGATGACACACTCTGCGGAGTGCAGGGCAGTCGAGCATGATGATAGCTAACACAGTCACACAGTGACAGATGGATCAGTACTAACCAGCAGACACCATTAAACTGAACCTTGTGGTGTTGAGCAGAGTAGCTAGTGCAGTGAACAGGACACCTCCACCACTACTCATAGAGGAGAGCGCTGTCAGCCGGCTCTTTAATGACCACTTACAGCAGAGGGATGGGCAGAGTCCAGCCTGCACTCTCCCACCTCCAGCAGGAGTTAGATGAAGCAAGAGCCTGTCTTGGCTTGTTGCCCTGCCATCACAGTCTCTGAGTCCGCTTTGGAAGTCCCATGTCTGGGCAGAAGGATGGTGAGGGCCAGGCCTGCTGTCTGGAGGCTAGGCAGGGAGGGTATGGAGCAGTGCTGAGTTATACTCCAGAGGAGCTCTGGTTAATGGAGGCAGGTCGCCTGGACATCTGTTTCTGGTGAGCAGAAGAGGCAGCGAAAGAGAGGGAGAGATTAGTAAGCAAATAGGGACTCAAATGCTTTCTTGCGCATTTGCTTGCAAATGGTTACATTATAGAATCTTGCACACATGCACACACACACACACACACAGATCTTTTTCATGCATATTTTTTTTACTAACCACTTTGGAATACAAACTACATCATGCAAATTAGGGGCACTGAGTGCAGAGCCACACATTCTGCAGTGTCCCATCTTTAACATCTAGCAACCAATCTGCGTCATGCTGACAGACCATATCTTTCTCAGTGCCCTCTCTCTAAAACCAGGAGAATGTCACGGCGCTCACATTACTCTCACAAAGATGGATGCTGCAGCAGCAACATTGCTCCGGCTGCAGCTCAATGACTTTTCTAACCTTTTACACCAAACCATGCTTGCAGCTAGTCGACACAATGCTTATCTTAGCAGATATTGTGGAGCAAATAACTATGGCCCTCATAACCTATTTGTACACATATACCCTGCGGACAGTTTAATCTGTCAGGAACACTGTAGATTTACAGTACAGACTGCAGCCACTGCAGGAAGTGTTTTGTTTTATGTTAGCATGATGTGGCAAAATAGAAGTGGTGGTGGAGATTAAACCATGACGGATTTCTTCTATTGCAGAGTACTAGTCTGCTGGCAGGACTAATGTGTGTTTGTGTGTGTGTGTGTGTGTGTGTGTGTGTGTGTGTGTGTGTGTGTGTGTTAAAGCACGCGTACTTGGCTCCACTAACATGCAGGGACATGACAGGGTAGTCAGAGAGACAAATAAAGGGATTTCCAGGGAAAGAAAGCAGCGCGGTGATCCATAGTAACCTAGTTAGCGATCGAGTCCATGAGGGAGTGCTGCTGCAGTGACACTGACAGATTTCTGCGTTTGTGTCTTTGAGACCCGCGCACACCCATATACACAACATACTGTTTGACAGACAGTCCGAGACCCTGCAGTCTGGGAAAATCAGACAGGAGGGAGATGAAACAGCGAACCCCCCCCCAGGAATATGGTGTTGAATTGATCTACGACAGCCATATGAAGCTTGAATCAAAACCCAATGTGCGTATATATTTCTGCCTGTACTGACAACTGACATTCATATTGGATGTACGGGCAGTGCATATGGGAATAGAAAAATTGGAAAGCTCAGAAAATGTAGTATATTCCTCGAGACATTTTATAAGAGTCGGATTCGGAGACAGTGAGTACACATGATTATGTAGTACTGTCAAACATGATGGACAGACTGAAAGGAGAAGTAGTTTTTGTTGACCTTTTTGATTGTCTTTCACATCTCTCAGCTGTCTTTGAGTCGACAACAACACATCATATGAGTCTGGATATAAGTAGCCTTGCCCCGTAGGATCTCATTTTGAAGTTTCAGCCCTCATGTCCATCTTATTTTGTTCCCCCAGCTGTGACAAAGACAGAAAAGGGAAGAAAAATACTTGTGATAAGGACGTTGGATGCAAAGAAAAGCTGGTATATTGGCTTATTACGCTTTGTGGAGCAGCTTTCCAGCTCTGGACTTTGAGGATGAACACCAGGTGTTATCACCTGCATAAGTCAGCACAAGGAGGACAGGGGATCGGTCTGATCCATCCCCTGCCTCGAGACCCTATCTCTGGTTAAAGCCACACAGACTTGGCCTTTCACTGGAGGCGATGGGGGTGCGGAGCCTGCAGAGTCGGATCCCTTTTAAAAGGCGAAGCTATCTTCTAAAGGCAAATTCCTCCACAAAGCTGCGTTCCCCAGGGAAATGTAATACTTTGCAGCTCTATAAACATGATGCCAAGAAGTAAATCTTACATCTAATGACAATTAGCAAGGGATCCAGAGTTCGAAGGCGCGGAGTACTGATTATAATTGTCATAGGTAAGGCACCTCAGGCTGTGAGTCATTAATAGGAAACAGCAATTTTATAAGAACACAGGTGCCTTTAATGTACCTCTACAAAGCTGTGACGTACAGTAGAAAATCACACTTTTCACAGACGGGTAAAATATCTCTAAGCATCTACTGAACAAGTCCTTGGAGTGTGAATTTTTGCAACGCATCCGCATAAAGTTCACTCAGGGTCTACACAAATGAGACTGTCTCTAGGGAAGGTGATTGGCTGCAGATTGCAGTGGCAAGGGTTCCCACTGAGGGACGAATGTACAATAGGGCCCTGAGGGGCCTGTTGGAAAAGGGCGTTTAGCCTCCAAGTGCCCCCCTGCGGTAACTCTATCTCAGGGGTGGTGGGGGGCCCTCAGCTGGGGCTAAGTGGAGGTGTGTAAGTCACTGTTCCTCCCCTCCGGCTGTACCACCTCCCCGAGCTTGGAAATAGAATTAGTGACTGATGGTTTTGGTTCTTTTTCCCTGCTTCCCCTCTTTGCCGGGCGGGAGTACTTGGTGAAGCATATTTGAGATAACCTTGAAGTGCAGAGCGACAGATAAAAGTGGCACCTAGGTGTGAGTTTTATCACTCAGTGGGGAGGCATACCACCAACTATTTCACAGTTTTCAAGGCACTTAAGTCATTATTATGTGGTGTTTGTTATTTTCCGGTTTATTAAAGAAAAACAAAACAAATCATACATCTCTGAAGAATCGGGCACTGTATAGAGGTGCCAAAAAATCAGCCTGGTTCAACTTATTTCTTTCCTGTTTGTTTTGCAGGCGCTGTCCAGAATGTTGCTTTAAGAGCTGTCCAGGGTACTTAACACCAACAAAACTTTAGTTACTGTTTGATTTATTTGGCACGCCTCGCAATTTGATTCAATTGCTCAGAAATAAACTATTCTTCTATCAATGCTTGTTTTGATTTGAGTTTATGATTGTTTAAAAAAGAAACAGATGGTGCAGAAGTGGTGGTGACGGCAAGTTATGGCACAGCTTAATTGAGGAGCTGCAGCAGCACAAGATTTAGCTGAGAGCTTATAGCTTAAGTTTACACAATCAAAAGGGTACATTAGATGTGAGTTTCAGTAAGACCAGTCAGCAGCAGATTCACTGTCTGAGCTATAGTGGAGGCTGTGCTTTGTATGTTTGCTGTCTGAGGCCAGTTTTGAGGTAATTATTTCTCCACCTTCAGCTGGAGGCTTCTCTTCCTCAGTGTTTTCTGGGGGATCTTTATTATGCACCTAATTCTAAAATTGTACATGTAGTTAAGGATTCTCTGTCTGGGTTTTATTGGCTAGACACAATCGTTACAACAAGACAAACAAAATGTGTGGGGAAATTGGAAAGGAATATTAGGAGAATACCTTTGGAATAAGTATTCTGGGAATCATTTGGCAAATGGAAGTGTTTACATCCATATTACTACAGGCGGATTACCAAACAGTTTCAAATTCCCCAAAACAATAGTGCTTTAAACTCTGAAAACAAACTGTAGCACCTGTATCCTCTCACAAACTGCCTAGCCTAGCTGTTTCAAAGGTCAAAATATGGGTGAAATGACCTCTGGTTCAAGTGCTGTGTAAGAAGTTCTCCTGTAGCATCTTCAAGCACATTCTCATTGGGCACAGACATCCAAATCAGCAGCCAAATCAACAAACCCCAATGAGGACTTTACCTTCCATCATAATGATTGCATCTTTCAGCCTGGGTGACTATGCATTCACCTCAGAGTAAACAGGGTTTGACAGTATTGCTAAACTAATGTTTCAGCGGCACTTGATCTCCCTGGGAGAGTGAGAGGTTCACTAATGCACTTTGACACTGCTATACATGAACATTACACTTCATCTCCTGCTTACAGTAATGTATGTGAACTCATGAACGTTTCAGATTCACAATGTATTTGCATCACTACACAGACTATGGATACAGTGATAAAAGGAGAGATTAATGCCAGCGGGTGCAGCTTGTGAAAGCAGTGTGATATGGAACTATTGTGAACAAGGGTGTGAAAACATACTCAAAATATCATATCGTAAAAAGAGATCATATATGAAAGTAGCAGTTGATTATATGGGCTGATTTCTTGTTAAGACTAATACAATGGGACCAACTAGCCAACATCCTTTGACATTTCTTGATGAGCATGGTTTGGTGAATGATTGCGAGAGTACAGCATTTAGCACACGTTTAATACTTAATTCCAGAAACATAGATAAATCTAAAAACAAGTATGATAAAAAATAAGGAAGAACAACAGACTTGCACCTTCTTTCTCTGTCTTTTTAATCTCTCTATCTCTTCTCTACCTCCATCCGTTACACCTCTAAGCTTATCATCTATTGTTCTGTCACTTTCTCCATTCTTTCACCATTCCTACACAGCTAGTCAGTGAAAAGAGTGATAGGTAGTAAGCGGTGCTGCCGTAAGCCCTGAAACATCAGAGCAGCCAAAGAGCAGGACAATAAAGGAGAAAACATTCTCAGTAGTTTTATAATGGTTTTCAGACGTCGCCTACAGATAGCTGCTAACATCATCTATCTTTGTTGGAAACTGTCCCTGTACAAAGAGAGGTATAACTTTGTGAAAGTGACAAACTCACCAGACTTCACTTTTCTGATTGACTATAAAACTCTATGCTGCAGTTGTGTGGGGCATTAGACTACAAGAGAGGTGAAGGTTAATATTATCATTAAGAATCTGCACTTTCACAATCAATCTCAATTCAGCAGAATGATTTAAAAAAAAAAAAGAAGAGCGGGGCAGTTAGGATTGAGGTCATTCTATTGATGTGATATGAAGGAGCCTTTGACAGCATAATTTCTCCTTGTTGGAAAAAAGCTTCTCTTGTCTTTCTTTGGTTGAAAGCAACTACACATTATGACACCTTTGCCATTCATTCATGCAGATCTTCCATTCAGACCAATAACCTTTATGCCAGAGTGAACGATTGAATCCATCAGTTGGAGGAGTGTTAGCTTCGCAACCTATATTTGTGCTCAAAGCTCAATAGGGTCCCACTTGACCATGGTTTCTCAATGTGACACAAGGTTCCACAGTTTCAAAACAATAAGGAAGTGCCAATCTGGAATCTACAACAGAGTAGTTAATTTATTTAGAAAAACAATTAAAATAACTTCCTGAGTAATGCATGATGCTGCATGATGGGCAAGTAAATTAAATCACTGGAAGAAGTGTTTTTAATGTGTAATAAGCTTATTGTGCTTCGGTCAAAAATCTAAATTTCAGCTTTTTAAGTTAAATTCCTGATTGGGCTATACAGTGTGTTGTGTGGCTGGTGTTTCCCCTGAAAGCTGGTGTTTCCATCATGAGTACTTTTCCGGGCTGTGACCTTGCGAGCCTTGTCTGTCTGTCAGCTAGCTGCACTAAAAAGGCTGAAACAATCTGGCAGCCTCCCCTGGATAAAAGGGAGGGGTGACAGGAGAAACAAGGGTGGAGGAGGGATGGAGGAGATGTGACCTTTCTACTTCCAGAGATTGTTTTTAGGTAAACAGCTTTTCAGAAATGAGCCAAAAGACAGGTTAGCACACTCTGTGCTGTACAGAAGAGCTCGTATGCCAGAGTTTAATTATGTTTCATTTAATTTTGGAGCTTCTCATCCAATTAATCCAGATTTACACCTGAATGTCCATTTTTTCTAAATATTTATGTTCAAAAATCTCCTTTTTTATTCAGCAGGATTGCTATATAATATTTTTAAAAACACATTTTTCCCATTTACTAAAGGCTACCCAGATATAATGTTCACAAAGTAAAGGCCCAAATTGCTTTTGCTTTGAAATTTTTGGATGACAATTGTAATCTATCAAAGTAAAAAGAAATGCAAAATCTGGTGTTACATTTGGCTTGGATTTCATTGACATCAACTGAGCCATGAAGTCTTTTATTTTGAGTATTTCTGGTTGTTTTGAAGCCAGAAACTTTAATCAGCTTTACTGACTTTCTCATAATTTTTTGTAAAAAAAAAACCCAATGTGTTTCCAAACAACAACAACAACAACAACAACAACAACAACAACAACAACAACAACAAATAACGCTATGGTCAGCATATCAATAAAAATGTGGGCTTTAACTTTTTTTTCAACATTAAGAGTGTTGAGTGGGCCATACTCCCAGGTTTAGATTGAAATTTTATTTACTTGCTTCTGAAGTGTTCACATCAAAGTGTAAATATTTCCTGTGGCCCATTGTTGTCTGTGTTTACACTGCTGTCTAAAGTTCAGCTAAGATTAAGCAAATCAGCACAGTGACACTTTAAGAAGAGACTAAAGAAATTTCACTACACTGCAAGACCAGTAGCAGGCAGTAAGAGAAATGAAGGCTGTACAACAAAGATAATGACAGACAGGTCGGCATCATCATGTGTGAAATTACAGTTAGCCTGTTAGCATTGCAAATGGATTCGATGAATTAGCTTCAGCCCAAGCAGCAAAGTGACTGACTTCCAGAATGAAGACATAAAGCCATGGCAGAAATCAACCTGTGGTAAGTTTCAAAGAGCCACCCTGTTGACTGCCAACAGTCAGCCAGATGCATCTCAGTATTGTGCTATTTCTAAGCTTTGCACCCTTTCTCTGGTACTCTGGTAGTAGCTTTGCATGATTTGCAGCTCCAAAAATAATACTTTGTTCCCCACATTGATGCTTTGTTGAAGCACCTGTCTCTTTGAGGCTCCCTGCTGCACAAACCTCTTCCTTCTGATTGGCCAGCCCTCTGGAGGCCTGTTAGGGACCGAGCTATGGGCAGACCTTGATGTTTGAGGCCCACCTCTTTAAAATGTCATGAACTAGTTAGAAGATCGTTATGTGAATACCACATAATTTCACTAAGTCTCCCAAAGATCTTCTTAAGATCTTGTGCTTTTAAGCAGGATTCAGCCAATAATACGACACATGAATATGTAGTGGTTTACAATTTGCAGATGATTTGTATGGACATCCAGCACTGTCAATTTATATCCACATTAAAATGTAGAAAAATATGATACCACTTCTTTAAGGAGTTATCAAATCAAGTTAATCACAGTTGTGTGTGATCTTATTGTGGATGGCAGGTGAAACAAAAACAATACAAGTACTGCCCCAATCAAAAACATGAGCTCTACCAGAACTACATTTAGACTCTGGTTTCTGCTGTTCAAATACTGATTTCCTCAAAAAACTTACTGATTAAAGTTCGTTTGAATGAGATAGATGAAATCCTCAGTAAAGTCCTTTAAATACTTTGAGGTAAGAAAGATGCAGTGTAGGTACAGTCACTTTATTATCATGATCAAGTAAAAATTGAGAGTATATATATCTGTAGGACTTAACTTGACTAATGCCTCTTTCATACCCTGGTTTTCATGTTGGGAATAAAGCCATTACACAACTCAGTCATGTGAAAACCTTGAACTTAAAAGTGAAAGCATCTGAGGCCTGGCTAAAGCCTTTATTTATTCAGGCCTTTGTACTCGGCTTGTAATTTCACTCATTTACGACCTCACCAGAATATGGCACTGTGTCCTTTTGAGCGAAACCACAAGGCATACTGATGTTGTCCTGGCTCACCAAGGTCAACGCTACGGTGCTGGCGGCTAATGCCAAAGTGTTTGTGATGTAAAGGCAGTCTTTAAAAATGCACCCAGGTCTCCATCTGCGGCTGGCGGGGGGTAATGGGGAAAGGCTCCGGCGAGGTCACCTATATGCACAGCATCAGCAGAGATGACTTTATTGAGACAACCCTTGAGGACGCGAAAATACACAATCTTTTCCTCTCTGTCTCCTTCTTTCACACATGCAGACACACACTCTCTCTCTCTCTCACACACACACACACACGGCGGGCGCTCCCTCAACCAGAAAGGAGACTGAGATTGGAAATAAAGACCATCCTCTGTGTCTGAGGACTTGAATGGGAGCAGTAATGTTTTCAATTTGAGCCCTGAGAGCAATAATGGAGCTCATTCTACACCACCTAGATACTGTAGTAGTGTTCGCCTTAAAGCTTTAGGATTCTATCATCCTTCACTCTCTCAATTCCTCTCTCCTCTTCCTGCTCTGTGTGCTGTTCATGGAGGGATTAATTTGTGGGATAAGAAGACGAGGGTCTTGTTGAGAAAGAAGTAGAATTACTGTGAGAAGAAAAGAGGGATAAATGGATGGAGAGGTGAGGGGCAGATGAATATGCCTGTGTTTGACTCAAGGTGTTATTTCAAGTGCCAGCCCCCTCACGCTGAGTGACACCTTCTCAGAGCTGTTTCATTCATTCATACTGAACAAGAATTCAATTTCCCTGCAAGGACTGAACCTTGAGGCAAGTGTCTCTTAGTGTGAACATGCCAAGACATTATTCATTCTTCCTGCGCTGGAGAAAAGAAAGGGTAAACTCATTGGGGTCCTGAAATATAATCCAGGTTATTGTCTCAGCCACAAGTATCCTGTAAAAGACTTTTAAAGACTCAACTGGGAAATAATGTTGTGAGATCTTACTGCTGAGCCAACAGCAGTCGTGAAATATTCAGAACCAGAAAAAATGATTACCTTTGTTGACTTAAATTTATTGATATTAGACTTGCTTATGTATCCTTGTAGACTGCTTTGTCAGTGCTTGATAAAAAAAAGGGATTGAAGTGGTACCTAAGGTGTTGTATAAGCTGATCTGGGAGTGAAAACTTCAGATTGAATGTCATCAAATAAAGAAACCAGGAATGGCACAGAGGAATAACTCTTTAGAGAACAACAAAGCGGTCACAGTGCTTTGCCTCTGCGTTCTCTATCCTAGCTTCCAGCCCCTCCATCTGACGAAAGGATGTGCAAGTGTAGAAACGCGACGGTCCGTCTGACCTTCAAAAAATAAGATCCAAGAGCCGAAGGTGTGAAAATGCAGGGAGAAGGGAGGAAAAAAAGATGAGGAAAGAAGCAGAAGCAGTAAGAATCTTTTGAATAAATCTTTACAATGACATTCTCCTTTCCTAAAAAACAGCGTTAAATCTGCGTGTCTGAATTTCTTGCTCCATCAATCAGAAACAAAAGCGCAAGTCTGTGTGGACATATTTAACCACTCATGCTTTTCAGTTTTGCCCTTTATGTCCATTTCTCACCAAACAAAGAGGCATCGGGGTGTCGTCAAGATTATGGTTGTGTGTTTTTCACGGCCATCAAATAACAAAAACCACTTGTCTGCATCCCTTTGTACCCATCACTGTGTCACAGACAAGTTAATCCCTTTGTCTGTATGGCTATTAAAGCCATTGTGTTTCGTGGACTGTTTAGATTTTATGCCAAAACACTTAAAGTATACACTGACATTGAAATCAAATGTTTGGTCAAAGACGTTTAAAGAGAAAATCCTGCCCTGAAAAAACAAACAAGAAAACAAAACAAAACAAAAACATGACCAGATAGTGACTGCATGATTCTTTCAGCCTCAGAAACTTTAACAGCACATGTCCTTGAAATAAGAGCAATGATTTAGTGATTTTACAGCCTTAAAGTTTCAAGTCTTATGTAATGTAGCATAAGCACGAGCTTGCATCAAAGAGAAACTCTGAACAGGTACAGATGATGTTCAGGATGAGGGGCTGATGTCCTTGTACATGTTTGTGCCCTAAAAGACGAGCATTTTATCCCCACTTTAAACACTGTGCTGGTATTGGAAAGTTATTTGAAAATTCATTTTCAAAGCATGGCTGATCATAAGCTGCTATTCATCACTGCACTGTGACCGACACATAAGGTGCACTTTGATTGGACTGCAAGGACACAGCCAAAAGGGGCCACAGCCCCCCACAAGAGACTGATCCACACCAGAGGGAACATTTCATCATCTATGGATTCATATAAAGCCAACTCTCTCTAATGAGGTAATCATAATCTACTCAAGTTGTTACTTTGTATTAGTCACTTTAGAGTCTGTAAAAAAATTACTACAGAGGTGGATAAATGTGAAGGTTCAGTTGTATTTCTTTTGCTGACAGAATGACTGTAATTTATTTTGAAAGGAACCAGAAAGTTCTTTTTTTTTTTGTCATTGCAGATTCATCTGTTTAATTCAGCCTTCTCTTGTGAGACTCAAATAAATAAATAAAAGTCAAGTAGCCACATGGAAAGAATGATTGTCATGTGGGTCAAAAAGGTGCATTTGGGCATATTCAGAAATAAGATGCTCTTTTGAAAGAGCTCAATCTTTTTTTTAAAATGGCTCTCACCTTCATTCTCCAGCCACCAGAAAAGCTGATTTACGGCATCTGACTGAATATGTGTTGAGTGTGTAGCATGTCACGCAGGGTCGCATATATTTAACTTGATTTTGAATAATGTTAAAGTTTAATGAGGCGTGTTCGCCACAATTATTTACTGTTTGGAGCTTTGCTTTGCTCATTAACACCCTCAAGTTTTCTCCACTTCTTTGGCTCAGAATTAAGTGGTCCATGTGAAAGGACTTATTGGTTTTAATCAAGAGAAAGCATGGGTTAAACTGAACCATTTGTTGGTGTAGTAAAGACAGATGGTCCATATGGAGCAACAGCATCACTTTAGACTCAGATTTCTATCATAGATTCAGACCTGGAAGATAGAGTAGAAAACTTGAGCAAGAATTGGTTATTTCTCAGTCAGAAGGTTGGAGGTCCGACTCCAGGATTGGTTGCCCACATGCCAAAAAGAGACCTAACCTTAACTTAAACTGCCCTGGTGCTCTGCCTTCAGTCTATGTGGTGTAAATGGGCCAATGTAACTTGTCATTTAAATTTGCTCTGAGTGGTCAGAAGAAAAAAACACTTTAAATTTATATACACAATTCATATACCATTTTGCAAACATGGATACATACAATAAGTGTTCAAGCATACGTGTATGAGTCAAATATCTGGATAAGTGTAGGGAGTTATTCAAGAGAAGATGAGCCTCAAACTTATTATACTGTATCTGCCCGGGACACGCTTAGACAAATTAGTGAGATGCTCACATTGGACTGTTTTATACCATCCAGGAGACTTCTTTGCAGTGGCACCGTCTGACAACAACTTGCATATCAACAGCAAGCAAGGTGCTGTTTGTAGTAATGGTCTAAGATGTTTGGTCAAATAAATTCTGATTGATAGTGGGTGGGTTTGAGGTATGTTTGAGTTTTATTAGACACCTAAAGAGTTGAGCAGGAATGTTGAGGTCTCCTCACTGAGAGAGTGTGCGTTATGTAAAAAGCACCTTGTGTAACCTAACTGATGATCTAAGTCTCCAGAAATTAAATGTTTGTTTTCCTCACATCTAAAGAGTCACACACATTCAGCTGAGGCTCATACAGCAGACAGTTTGAATATATAAACTGAAGTCTTATCCAACACTTTTATGCTGCTAATGGTTTTACAAAATGCTCCGTATCATTATGTCATTTTGATGTAAGATTATTTTTGCCAAGTAAGGGCCAAAAAGAAAATATGACAAAGTATGAAAGTGAAATACAATATTTAGCCTCTTTTCACCAGTCCAGTCATTTTATGAAAGCCCTTAGCTATTGTTAATTTTTTTTTAAGTCTTTTTAGACTGGATTCATGATACTCTTTGGTTACCATGTAAAGGTGATAAAACATTCAACATGACAAAGAAGTCCACATGTGATACATATAATGCACATTTACCCCCATCATTCTCAATGAAAATCCCATTTACCGGATCCTGACAGCTCTGAGGACCCTTACAGAGGGTGATGGCAGGTGGTTACGCCTGCAGAGGATAAAGGTGATTTGCAAAAAAAACCCCAAACAGATGCACCTCCTAAGTGCTAAAAAGGGGAGCAGTAATGAAAGCTCGTGTTCACTTAGGCCTCCTGTCTTTTTCCAGTACAGGCAAGGCAGGACAGCTTCATCAGGATTTTTTTTTTTTTTTTTTCAGGACCTGGAGCAGGATGTGTGTGCCAACGCTGTGATGGCCGGCAGGTTTATCTAAGCTGACAGAGATGAATCTCCCAGCAGAGGGCTGGGCCTGTTCAGCTGTCCTGCTGAGGGAAAACCACACCAGGGCTGACATTAAATTATTTCAGGGGGTAATTAGTCTTCTGTTTTTCACCAAGATGCCAGAACGCTCCGGATCTCATGCTCTCTTGCACACCAATGTGTCGCCTGTGTCAGGTGGACTATCTGCATAAATACAGAGGAAGAGTATTAACAAGTGAGATGAGGAAAGGAGATAATCAGAAAACAGTCTGTCAGTGCAAATGTCATACAACAACGGCAACAAAAAAGAGTCTTTTGAATTGTTGTTTTGATGTCTAAATAAACGGTTCATAGGGAAGAATTATTCTGTAAGTGGGGTTGTATGAAGTGCCTGTCATTAATGAATCAATAGATGCTAATCAAGCTAATCTCTTGATTGAGACAGTGGTTGGTGAACCATCATGGAAGCTAGGCTTTTAACCACTGCTGCTGGGGTCAATTGTGCCATGAAATCAAACTCATTTGAAGTATTTTTTGCCTTAAACTATTACAAACTGATATCAAAATTAACAGTATAAATAAGTTTACGAGGCAAAGTTCAAGCTGACTCGCACATCAAAGTAAGGCTGATCAGTGCCCTGCATGTATTTCATTCACAAAGCAATGCAAACCAAAGTGGTTCTCTGATGGCAAAGGAGTAAAGAAAAAGCGTGCGCTGACACCGCTTTAAGGGTTTATTTGGGGATTTCTTAAAATAAGCTAAATTATGTGGATAAACTGACCCAGTCTGTAGTGGTTTATAGTCCTGTCTCTGTGACTGTTGTCCCCTTTAGGTTATACACTCACTATTGACATACAACCAATGTAAAACATAACAAACTACCCCTTTAAATGTGTAACTGTTAACAAACAGAAGCACTTTTATGTCTAAGCCAAAAGAAACTCCGTCATCACTCTGAAGAAGAGAATCAACAAATCTCATTCCTCACTTTAAACTTAACCAAAGGTACTAATTTAGAAATAAAGTGTGGGTGTTTTTAAACAAACATGGCAAGCTTTACTTTCAAAGACGCAGACTTTGAAAGGAAAGGTGTGAATAGAAGATCACATCTCATATAAGGTGGAGACTTTTCTTTTTTGGTCTCTGTTTATTTTCTTGGTGCTCCTTCATAAACATTAGACCTTTTTTTTCACCCAGGAAGCTGAGGTAAAATTAATGTTGATGCCCTATCAAGGAAAATGTGATTTGGCTGTCACATTATGAGTATTGTTGCCTTTATGGACTATATTATGCAAAGTCATGCAAATTAGATACGCAGCTATCAGAGAAAACAACCCTTAATTTTGTCCTTCTGCTTTTCTTGTGTTTGGCGTGTAATGTGGTTATGTGTGCTGCCAGCAAATGAAAAGTCACTTTCATGGCAAATTATTTTCTCATGTCGCTCGCTGATCAAGTGGTGCATCCATTACCGCCACTTCATTCTAAGACAAACAAACGGAAAGCCTTTTTAAACACAAACTTCCTGGTGTAGTGCAAGAAAAACTGGCCACTCTCCTTAAAGGCAAATCCCTGAACTACAACTGAGCTGTTTTTGTTTGTTTGTCAATTAAGGGAAAGTGAGGAATCACTTTAAAATAATCTCATCTCCCTCCCCGTGGTGTCCGCTGGGAAAAACACATAGCACGACACGGTAGTTTACAGTTACTTAGATCAGCCGGTGGCTCCGTTCTCTCATTCAGTGGGTCATTTGAGGGGTAAAGAGTAATTTACCATGAAAATCCAATTGCTTTAATCTAATTTCCTTTGATATAATTCACAATAGGCTTACAGCAACCAAGCATTTACCTAGCTGAAACAGTGGAAGTGCCCCTGGGGGACAATTATAGTCCAGCTACAGGTACCTGACTCACTGCACACTGAATAATGGGCATCTCCTGCCATTGGATTCATAATGAAAAGAAGATCAAAGGAAGAAGGAAAAAGCACAAGAATGGGAAAGGAAGTTAATGACAATGGTTTAGTTTGCTGCTTGGTTTAGAAATTAGCTGAAGCTGCAGCATGAAAGGTTTTTGTTTATATATATATATATTACTATTATAATGTCACCCTTTCAGTCTTATTTGTTACTGTTCATGTTTTGGGCCATAACTCTCCAAGAAATTGAAAGAAATATAATGAAACTCTGCTTTCCATGTACCCCCCAAAGCAAACAAACTCAGATCAAATATTAATTATCACTTTATAAGACCACACTATGGACATGGAAAGGCTGTGCAGCTGCAATTTCTTCTCATTTTCCGAGAAGCATAACAATTTTGCAATCGGCTGTAGACCAAGAGCCAAAATTCTGAAGAACCCCTGCTGCTCTGAAAATTGCAGAGGACACACTCATTAATTGGTTGCACTCCTGCTGGAGCTGGAAAACTGCACATATTTTGATACTAAAGTAATTGCTAATCCATTTCAACATGGCAAACCAAATGGGTTTCTGGTAATATTTTAACGGGGGGTGTTGGTGCAGCAGAGTTGCATTTAAGTTGTGCAATAAGCAGATTTAATGGAAGTATTAAGAAATTTAAAAATAAAAGAAATATTTCTGTAACATAGACTGCATGAAGGATGACATGACTGTGTCCCAAAAGTGAGACCAGACTGCAGTGTTTATATATACAAATGTGTCATGATTACATATTTGATCTCCTCTGCTGCTCCAAAGTCTGGGATCCAAAACTCTGGAAGGTAGGCACTAGCCCATGTTGGACCTTCGCTGTGAGTAAAATAATCATAAAATCCATCCTAGACACAAAAGGTGGCCATTGTTCAGATGTTGGAATTGGGTGATTTGAGCACATTTGGTGGTTTTGGTTGGGAGCTGAGCTGAACTGTCTGAAGGAGGTGCATTGATTTATGACTGAGAGAGCTGTATGGTGAATGGCAGCAATCAAGGCCGGAGGAAATAAAAGCATGGCTCAGTAGATCTTTTGCTGTCATGAACATGAGTTGCTGACCTGAACTTTGTTATATATCTGGTCCAATCAAAAGGACTGCACAGAACTGAGTGTTCAGATCTAAGTTAAATTTTTTACTGAGTGGTTCAACCAGAGCAGTTTTGAAACAGACAAGGGGAGAGCAGATGGCAGAGAGCTGTTCATGATTGTTAAACAAGTGTCGTACAGAACCAATGGTGGACATGACCCCCTTCATGAGTCTCGTAGGGACTAATTCAGGGGGGAAGGCAAAGGCTTTGTGACTTAAACTAAATCAGTGTGTATAAGGAGACTGGGATCGAGGAGCTTGAGGGATGGACTGTGGAGTGGACTGAGAGATTCTAGGGCAGATGGGATAAGTGGGTGGTATTCATCTGGGATCTAATTTTCCCTTGTTCACAAAATAAAGTTTAAGTGAAAAAGTGTTCACAAAGATCAGGCGAATTGTTGCTAGAGGGGGAGGCAGAGGCGCTGCCTCTTTTTCTCTGCAAAGTGAGAAAGAAAATATTTTCAGGCGGAGTAATCTGGTTGAGACTGTTTAGAGCGGTTCAAGATGTGATTTTCACTGAAGTTTGCTGTGCAAGAAAGACACAAATGGTCAGATATAATTTTGATCTTTAAGGTGGCTTGAATAATTGACTAAGTCAAATCATGCACTGAGTAACATCATAACATGTCTGTTAGGAGCTATTGACTAAATGAGAGAGGCAAAATGATTTAATATTTTTTTATAATATTTATGCTGTAGTAGCTCATTAAAAGACAGCAAACTGAGTCCTCTATTCATGTGCTTTATCCTACAGGTGCCATGTTTCTACCATGGTCTGATCCTCCTCTGGTCCATTTAGATCAGCTGCACAGTGGCAAACTGTCAGTGTTTACTGACAGTTTGCCTCTGCGTACCCAAATCTCCTCTGAATTCTGCATGTAATGGAAGATTATTTAGTAATTTCCTTAACACTGCACATACTAAAAAACTCCAAGAGCCTTGTGTAAACTAGCTCGCTCCTGCGGTGAAGTTCATTGAAAGAAACTCTGCTCTCTGTGTGCATTCTGGTACCATGAAGTCAGGGCGCAGGAGGAATTTTCCTGACAAAAATGTTACCTTAATCTTTTTAAATTAGATCTAGGTAACACTTTTTACAGTGCACCTGAAGTGGCAGAGATACCTGTTAAAAATGTCACTCTGTGACGCTTGTGTCAGGATTAATCCACTTAAAGAGATCCGAGATGGTTATGTGTACAGTAATGTTACAGTAATGTGTGAGAAAGTGATTTATTTTAGTTACACACTGTGTAACGTTTAGAGAAGGTGTGCACTTTCATCCTCTAAGTCAGCCGAAACTGCAAAAATCTTAGAAAGCAGAATATTTGTGGAATGCAATGTTTTTGTAAATATGTTTATTAATTCTTCTGAACGCTCTTGATGAGGAAACATCACTAAATCAACACCAGCAGTGATTATTCTCTCTTACTTCAGGGGTGAAACAGCTCAACATCCTGATTGACAGCTGTGTTGAAAAATATGGCTCCTGCAGTGTTCGGCTCTACAGCAGCAGGAGAAATGATATAAGGGACTCGAAGAATGCTGATTCTACAGTTCTTCCAGTTTCTATAGTATCGGCTTCAGACCAACAGTAGGCTGTGTATGGAGGCGCAAAGCCACGGAGAGCTTACAAAACAAGTAAGATAAGTTTAAAATCAATTCTAGAATTATTTTTAACTACATATTTATTTATTTATTTATTGTGGGAGGAGAGATTTTGGCTGATCCAGACAAAAGAGCATTGCAGTACTAGTCTATGTGGCTAATGATTAAACCACAAGTCAAGAGTTCAGCATCTTCCTGGGTCTGACTTTTGCAATGTTTCTAAGATTAAATGAAATACTACATGACCTTGTTAAAATGTGCATTAAAATTCAAATCTGAATTTGGCAGCAACTCAATGAATGCATTTAGGCATGTAGACATGGTCAAAACGATCTGCTGCAGTTCAAACCGAGCATCAGAATGGGGAAGAAAGGTGATTTAAGTGACTTTGAACGTGGCATGGTTGTTGGTGCCAGACAGGCTGGTATGAGTATTTCAGAAACTGCTGATCTACTGGGATTTTCATGCACAACCATCTCTAGGGTTTGCAGAGAATGGGCCAAAGAGAGAAAATATACAGTGAGTGGCAGATCTGTGTGTGAAAATGTCTTGTTGATGCCAGAGGTCAGAGGAGAATGTCAAGACTGGTTCGAGCTGATAGAAAGGCAATAATAATTAAAATAACCACACGTTACAACCGGGGTATGCAGAAAAGCATCTCAGAATGCACAACACGTCGACCCTTGAGGCAGATGGGCCACTCCTGTCAGCTAAGAACAGGAAACTGAGGCTACAATTCACACAGGCTCACCAAAGTTGGACAATAGAAGATTGGGAAAACGTTGCCTGGTCTGATGAGTCTCGATTTCTGCTGGGACATTTGGATGGTAGGGTCAGGATTTGGCGTCAACAACATGAAAGCATGGATCCATCCTGCCTTTTATCAACGGTTCAGGCTGCTGGTGGTGGTGTAATGGTGTGGGGGATATTTTCTTGGCACACTTTGGGCCCCTTAGTGCCAATTGAGAATTGTTTCAATGCCACAGTCTACCTGAGTATTGTTCCTGACCATGTCCATGTCTTTATGACCACAGTGTACTCATCTTCTGATGGCTACTTCCAGCAGGTTAACGCTCCATGTCATAAAGCTGGAATCATCTCAGACTGGTTTCTTGAACATGACAATGAGTTCACTGTACTCAAATGGCCTCCACAGATACCAGATCTCAATCCAATAGAGCACCTTTGGGATGTGGTGGAACGGGAGATTCGCATCATGGATGTGCAGCTGACAAATCTGCAGCAACTGTGTGATGCTAACATGTCAATATGGACCAAACTCTCTGAGGAATGTTTCCAGTACCTTGTTGAATCTATGCCACGAAGGATTAAAGCAGTTCTGAAGGCAAAGGGGGTCCAACCTGGTACTAGCAAGGTGTACCTAATAAAGTGAACGGTAAGTATGTATGTGTGTGTGTGTGTGTGTGTGTGTGTGTGTGTGTGTGTATAGATAGATAGATAGATAGATAGATAGATAGATAGATAGATAGATAGATAGATAGATAGATAGATAGATAGATAGATAGATAGATAATGGTGTGGTAGATATGTGTTGTATCTGTGGCTGATCAGCCTCTTTCTTTCTTTCATCTTCAAGCATCTTATTCCTTTTGTTTTTTGAAGAAAACAGTAAACTATCAGGAAACAACAACAATCTTTGATTGACACATGGCAGTATCATTTAACATCATTAAAACACACCCAAACAGATATTATTAAAGCAAAAACCTACTATCTGTGTATCTATTAAATGATTTGTGCACTGCACCTCAGGGTTCGTCTGAGCTCCAGTTGTTCCAGTTCATTATGTTGGTTCTTGTACTGTCACCTGTCTCACATTAGAGATTCAAGGAGCTGCATAATCAACTATGTTTACAGAAGCAACAATTGTCAGTGCTGTGTGAAAGCAATTCAGTTTTATTTACATCTCTGTATACAACAGTGGTAGATAATTACTCAGGTATATGACTATGACATTTATTTTTCAAATGTTTTGAATGTCCGGCAAAAACTTCTGAATCAACTGGCTACAAAACACCTTGGTGAATATTGCTTGTTTCCTGTCCTTCTTAATTTGCAGCCTGCAGCCTTGAAGGGAAAATGAAACAAGATTGATTGTTTTTGCAATCTGTGTTTATTTGCCACAAATAGGTAATGCATCAACTGTACAGATGTTAGCTCTAGCCCGCTAACAACCCAGCTACATAATGTTTATGTATATGTGCATGTGGGCACAGGTGAGAAGAAAATCTGCCTGGAACCAACAGTTTATTGTCCAGATGAATGTGTTACAATTCTGTGCCGGCACATAAACACGGCCTCACACATGCTCGTCCTCGATCATGCATATCTTTGTGGTCCCTGGTGCAGCTGAACCACAGTGAGGGAAATACAGGGCTATGTGACCTTAATGCAAAGTCCATGTGACCTCGAGCTTCCAAAGGATAGTGTCACGCACAGAGGTCTCTTCCCTGTGGTTTCAGGGCTGTCCATGTGACACGTGGCTTGGAGCAGTCACACGTCAAGCTGATTGCACATTGGATGCGTGAAAAACTGCAGGAAGAATAAGAAAATGGCAAAGGTGTGTTGTGTGCTCCCCTGCAGCCCTGACACCAGCTCTATGGCTTGTTTTACCGCTGAACCAAACCAATTGAGACTAACACATGGGGGAGCTTATCGATTGTACATTCAGGCTGCTTGGGTTCCCTGTTGTTGACAGACTGAGGGATTAAGAGAAGCTTCTGTTTGAGTTATGTTTCATGGTAAATCACAGCAGGCCACCTGCTTTAGTATCCTTTACTTATTTTATTTCACAGGTCTGTGAGCCACTTCACAGCTTGGCCAACTCCTTCTCAGAAAGGATTCAGCATGAATGACCGGCGCTCGCTCAGAGGCATGTGAACACTTCTGTGCAGGCACACGTTTTTCCCTGCACTTTATCATTTCTCAATGTCATTTTTAATGAAACTAAGACCACATCAAGTCCTATCCGTCTCAAATCATAAACCTCTGTAATAAGTTGGAATAGATTGTTCATGGAAGCAGAGGTTTGCTTTGACTGTTACCAGCTCTGTAATTGTAATATATTGCATAATCCATCTGAGTTATATGCATCAACCCCTGCATGGTAACAGCTGCATATTCTTATCCTTTTGTGAAGCATTGTAAATAAATCAAGTTACAGTCCAAAAAGTTAAAACAACCTGCTTAAAGAACATGTGACTGCTGCGTTGTTCCAATACGATCACTGATGAATGCCTACTTTGACATGTTTATATAACGTAATGGTCTTTTTTGAAGGTGAAAGTGAAAAAATAACGAGAACAAGGAAGATTACAATGAATAACAACTCTATTATGTCCCTTGTCCTCTATCTCCTGTTTCTTCCTCTCTCTAATCTTATTTCACAGGGGAGCACGGCGGGGAGGCAGGAAGTTTTCCCATGGTATCACACAAGAGACTACTCTTCCACAGGAGGAAAAATGAAGCGAATAAATAAAGAGAAAATCGAATTCCTTCAGCCGTTGCAGGAGTGCCAGCCAATGAATCAGCAGAATAAATTCCCCCCAGAGATAAACAAACATGATATTTCTGCTGGGAGCTGCGGGACAGAAGGACCGCTGTCGCTCTCGTAAAGTTCAGGGCACTTCGGACCGTAAAAAGGCAGCCGTCGTCTTCTCAATCAGAAAGCCTCTAGCAGGAAGGCATTTACAGCCAGAGCTGTGTGATGAAAACACACAGGAAGCGTCGCACACACATGCCCTCGAGCAGGACTTTAACTCCACTGATATATGGCCTCATATAGAAAGCCATTAAAGTGGGATTTTGAAGCACAAGTGTCTCCCAACACACTGTCAACACACTAAGTGCTCCGTGGGTTGATTTACACAGCTGTGTGCTCCACTGTACCTGTGCTGCGGTAAGAAAAGATGAGGCTGTTTTTGATTCCACATATATGCAAAAGAAAAAAAGAAAAAAAAAAGCCTTGAACTATGAACCTTTTCTCAGCTCATTTCTGATTATTTTCAAGCATCCACAGTTTTTTTTCCTTTTTCCCTGAAACATATAAGCTTGATGGTCTGTTGATCGAACCCATTCATCATCGTGAATAGAGAGACTCTCACCGTCTCTGTGTTGTGGCTCAGAGCTGATAACAAGACAACAGTGACAGCCAGAGTCAACATTTATGCTGTTGACTTAAAAAGGTCAAAGTCCTGTGCATGTTCCCTCGCCTTTTTCACACCTTCAGGCGGATGCGCGAGCTGCAGATGTGAGAGAGGCACTCATGTGAAGTGAGACTTGAAAAGAAAAAGCTGGAGGCTGTGTGGAATAAGCATTTGAGGACTCTTTGGGGAAAAACAAACACATCTATTTATATGTTTTGCAAATTCCGGGGAAAAAATCCAATTCAGGCCTTTGGAAAATACAACACAGCTTATGGTACAGCTGGATTTATTATTTTAAGGGATGGTCCATTTTGATTGCTTGGAAAAAGATGTGTGAGTCAACCTTTTTTGGCAGCAGGATTGTCTCTTCCTAATTTATTGGATTGTTTCCAAACACTCACCAAGCTCTTGCCTTGACAGGTTAAATGGTTCCAGTAACACAGAGACACATTACTTTGGCACGTTGAGAGCATTTTGGAGGAACAGCATGGCGAACTGCAGAGCTGCGAGTCTCTTGTCTTTCTCCAAGGAAACAACACATAATTGGTCTCAGCACTTGTACTGTTAGTGCTGTACAACACTTGTATGGGTATGTGAGTTATCTCTGACGCTAAATGGATTCCTGTGGAAATAAAAAGGGCAGAGCGTGACGTTAGGTATTTCTTCTATCTGTGTTATTACAATCATGACATTTCTTAAAGCGTGCAGCAGCGACGTGGGCGTTAAAACAGGCTCTCACACGCTGATGCTAGCTGTCATTTCTGTGATTGTCTCCCACACTGTGTCTTTCCACTCTTCAGTATTTAAGTCCCCAAAGATGAAGGCTCCATCCCGCCTGAGCATCTCACTCAAAATCGATAAGAGCCACCGACATTGTGAATGACTGAGCTATCATCCTTCACTATTTATAGCGTGTGATGCTCTGTGAACCGTGAAATTAATAAATAGCATGCTCAGTAATTGCCTGGAAACCAAGCAGTGTGGCAAAGTGAGGTATAAAATCAGTGGCATCAGATTGGGTTTCTAATAAGTTGTCACATTATTGTCAATGACCTTCAAGCAATTAAAACAGCAGAGGAGTAAAAGAGAGACTGAGAGCGCGAGAGAAAGAGGGGAGTGGGGGAAAGGCTGGGTAAAATGAGGAGGAGGGGTTAAGAGCATTTGAATTGATGGGAGTGCAGGAGGACTCGATGAGGACAGGAGGCTCTTCATTAAAAGGTACTGACAAAGAAAGAGAGTGCAGCAGGTTTGGCAGCAGCTTGGTTGAAAAAAATATCCTCCGCTACATAGGATTCAGTGACACCTCAGGCCTCTGAAATTCAAAAGCTGATTCATTCAACCGAACGTCACGGGGGTTATGAGGAGAGCACATTAACGCTGCTTTGACTGAGCTAGGCTGATGTGACCATGCACATAAAAGAGAAGATTTTACACAGCATACAATGCAGATACCAACACTTGGCTGATTTTATAAGTGCGTATTACCTGATGGCAAAGACTGGAGCAAGAAGAAGCCTAATAAAATGTCGAATGGTAGGCTGTGTTTACATTACACTGAAAGGGAGGTCAGACTTCTTTCAAATGGGATTCAGGTGATTAAACTTCTCTGCATCCTGGGTGTGTTTACATCCTTTTTTTTAAGGTGATCGTAAAATCAGCACCTAAAATGTTTTTTCATACCTGATTCTACCATTAGCACAGTAACGCTGTAAACCGCAGACACACACACACACACACACACACATGCACGCACACACAGATTTCTATGGATCAAGTGTTCCAACTCATCACACTTACTGTGCTGCTCATTAGCACATCATGTAAAGCCTGGCACTAAACTTTTAACATCCCATAATGCCAACAGCTTTCAGGATGAAATCCAGTAGAACAGCCACGGTAATAGCAACCGCCAGAGCAATCAGCAGTTTGTAAGCAAATTAGGCGCTGAATGGTAGAGAAAAGTTTACACAGTTTGGGCATAAAGTTAAACTCAAACACAAAGAGGAAGGCAAACAGAAGAGCAGTGAGGGAATCAATTCCCCCAGAATTCCCAAATCCCAGAAAACTGCCATTAGTATCTAGAGTGTGGTGCAGGCTTTGACACCCTGTATGGTCGTATGCAGAGTGTCTGGTCTACCTGATGGGCAGCAAGGGCCACAGCCAGCAGAAAAGAGTAGTGGAAGAAATGACCTGCCGGGCTGCAGCCACCCCTTTGATACCACAACAGCCAACTGATTCAAGGTTACACAGTCCAAAAATTGTATGGCAGGCAGAGTAGAACCCATCCTCATCCCTCCTTCCACTTCTTCAGATGAGTGAGTCCATAAGCAGGACAAGCAAGAGAAAAAACAAGTCAACTCAAGACAAGAGGCAGAGCTGGATAAAAATCAAATTGATAATAAATGACAAGAAATGTAGACAGGATAAGCAGAGAGGTCAAAGAAAAAGGTGAAAATGTGATGTAAAATCCTCCTGCAGCTCAATCAGAGATGAGCACAACTTTAGAAATTGCCAAGCACAGAATAAAGAGGAGAAGAGAGTGACAACAGGGGCGAGAGGAAGCTTCTGTAAGGAGGTGTTACAAGTTGAAACAGTGCTAATGAAACTGGTGGAGCTCTCAGAGTTGAGTATTTCAATAAAGTGCTGTTGGCTTTAATTGAGAGTAGCAGCAGTTAGTAATTTGTTGTTGAGAAGTGGTATTTCATTAAAATTCATAACTAGAGCTCTAGTACACTGCTGTTCATCTGGATTCCTGTTAAGGTTTAGGTGGATTTATACCCATCACTACATCCTTGTACTTTAACTGCACATATTGTTATTTTCATAACATTATACAAGTGAAAAAGTGAAAGAGGCAATTATCACCCAGTGCAGGCTTCAAGACATAAACACACACACACACACACAAACACACACACACAAAGAGCTGCTCAGCCTCCAGTATGACTGTGCTGTTGCAAGAACTCGTGACTGTACTGAAGAGGAGGTTCGAGAGGATGCTGCTGACCTCATCTTTGGATGATGGACTGTTTTTACAAGGTTACTGGCTTTATTCTTTGTGCTTCACTTCTAAAGACACTTACATTCTGTATATACTGCATGTGCTTCTTTATCTATTCATAGCAGGTCTCCAGCCTTAGATAAATAAACATCAAACATGAAACAGCATCTTGTAGCAAGTGTCCAAGTGTATAAAACTGTAATGTGTTAGAGTTAAAACCCACAGACTAAATAAAACATGGATCTAGCCTCACTGATGCTGCCCAATTGGTCCTGAAACATTTTGACAGTGGTCACCAAACTGGAAATGCTGACACAACCAAATTAACAGTTCACCTAGTAAGAAACAAAGAGGCAGAGCCCAACCGGGCCTTCAAATTTAATGAGTTAGAAAAATAGGTCACCACCCCTTACATGTGTGCACATATCAAAATGAACTGTAGAATTGTTTATTCTTGCTTTTGAATAGATTTATTTGTGCCTTTCAGTGGTTTTGCAGCTATTCTAAAAAGGGCACTCAACTGCAGTTTTTGCACTCAGTCGTTTCTCAAGACTAGAAGTTGCTGTTAGATTCAACCTATAGGTATATATTCCGTATGCACTATTGCTAGACCTCATATCTTTTGCTTGCAAGATAGACACTGACCACTTTTTCTGACCTCTTGGGGACAGAAGAATTTAGTTGATGTGATAAATGTTGAAGAGAACAATCGCTCAACACCCACCAATGGTAGTTGCTAATCAGAAGCAAATATAGTATTAGCTCTGCCATGTTAGCTGATTTACCAACATCAACTTCAACATCACATGCTATTTCCTAACTTTAGCTTCATCTGTCTGCCTCTTGGTACGTCGTGTTAACAGTGAATCATAACAATGAGCTAGAGGACTTCAAAACACACCCAGAGTAAAGGTCTGCAACTGGCAGCCTGCAGGCTGCTGTTGGCCAACAACAATAATACTTGCTGGCAAGATTATTTTGATACTAACGTACAACCCCAATTCCAATGAAGTTAGGATGTAAATAAAAACAGAATACAATAACTTGTATATTAGGGTTGTATATCTATTTGTTTTTCTTGGCAACAAAGTCATGGCAGTCAGCGATGGACACAAACATGCATGCCATGGAACAGGGCACGAGCTGCTCTGCAGATATTGGTCAGTGCCTGATGCTGAACCAAAGAACTGTCACAGCAGCAACAGTCATTACCTGAATAATCCTCTCTTTGGCCTTTTGTCAACTAAAACAAAAGTACAGTGTGTCTTTTAGACTGGCCAGAAGACATATTTAAACAGCCTTGATAGTTTGCATCCAGCGCTTGAATTTTGAGCTTCCATGTTTCTGGAAGAGTGGAAAGAGAATTATGAAGGTACGAAGATTTGTCTCTTTATAGCTTCAGAGCTTGTCATGAAAACTCTTTTCAGTGCTGCTTTGATGCTTAACCAAGTTCACTTTGCACAAAGTGCAGCTACACAATAGCAATAATCCGCAGTCCATAAGCAAACAAGAAAGGACAAGTGCAAATGCAGAGCAATTATTGTGAGAGTAAAACTTAATAAAACAATGATCAAAATAAGTTCTGTGCATTTTAAAGAAGCAAGAAGTCCGACAATTTTAACCACAGGCTGGTGAAGATGAATGATGTTAAAGCTGAATTCAAGTTGTGTTTAAAAAAAAAATCTACTTCATAAATTATTTAACTGTTCTGGCCCACCATCAAAGAAAAGAAGAAAATAAAATATCCCCCTGCTAAATCTGCATGCTGACAACTGCCCTAGGGTTAAAGGTAGCCAGCTTTAATGTTAATCCACTGTCAACTTGTCATTACAGACTTCTTTCACAATCATAGGTGGTGTGGTCCAGTGTGAACACAAAACTGTCCACGAATGAGGCTAAAAAAATGTTTTTAGTAGAAGTATTTGCCATAATTTAGTCAAACAGCTTACAATCCTTTTCATTTTTTTAACCTGCAGCAAGTCACAGGCAATTGTACCTGCTTGGGTAGAAGATAAACACCTCAGAGAAAAAGATCTGCTATGGTGGAGTTCATAGCCGGAGCACATCCTTCTGCCTGGAACGAACAAGCAACCTCTCACTCATTAATTAGTCAACCTCTCTACCTGTGGGCCAGCCTGCAACACTGCACGGTGACTGATGGAACAAGAACAAAGGAAAGGGCCCATGATTACGGATGAGAATTATAAATACATTTCAATTAATAAAACCTCCCATTGGTAATTGTCATACAGGTTCTGCAGGTAGTGTAGGTGTGTAACCTGTTAATACAGAGGTTTCTGTGCATCACGGTGAGATCGCGGCAGTGGTGCAAGAATAGAACAACAGCAATCACCAGTTCTATTCTAGGTGAATGAACAGAGAAATAGATAAATTGAGAAAGGAGGAAGCAGAAACAAAGTGAGCGAGGGCGAATGGAGAGAGAAAGGAAGACAGAACGATGAGGGTGGATATTGCCCAGTGCTCTTTAATAACTAGGGCAGCGGAGGTTCAGGAAGCAGACATGAGCAACCCAGTGGACACTAGAGGGAGGGCAATGGGGTCAGGCGGCGCAGAGGGGGAAGACATACAGCATCGCATCCACAGGAGATTGATGTGTTTCCCAGCAATCTACAAGCCTATAAAAAAGGGCACCGACTGTGGGTAAGCTTAAAAACCAACCAGGGAATTGGTAGACAAAAGTTCATCTGACACTGTCATAACACTGCAGCATGACAACATAACCTAACAACAGCCTCACAGGTAGAGCAGCTGTTTTACAACAAAGCTTAAATACTGATTCACTGTGGATGAGTATATTATTTCACCTCAACATTCACTGTTGTGTACAAAGCTGCCCTCTGCTGACATGTTGTCAAACGATATAAAAAATATTTTACTCATTGTGTCAGGTTTGGGCCTTAAGTGTTAGAGACTGTATTGATTTGTGTGTGAAAGTTTAGTGCTCTTATAACTCAGTGTTCCCAGCTCTGTTGTAGGCTAGCTTAGAAAATCATGGTGTAGTTTCCAAACACATACAGATCTTTTCCATCTGCTGGTTAAAATCAGAAGGAACTTGGTCTGTTAGCTGCAGTTTGTTAGCCATTTATCTTCAATTAAAAAAACAGAATAAATAAATAAATAAATATTAATTTAAAAAAAAAAACATGAACCAACAACTAAGCCGGTGTTGCATCCTGATCTGTTCTGGTTTTATTGTCTGGTAAAAGGGAAAGTCATTTCATGCCTGTGCTAAAGACTTCTTCAGGTTTTTAATGAAAGGAAAAGCCAAATCCAGGAAGAAAACCATTTCCATCCATCCATCCATCTTCTATACAGCTTATCCTGTTCAGAGTCGCAGGTGGCTGGAGTCTATCCCAGCTGACTTAGGGCGAGAGGCGGGGTACAACCTGGACTGGTCACCAGTCAATCGCAGGGCTGACACAAAGACAGACAACCTTTCACACTCACACTCACATATTTTTCAACTTTTTCAGTTCTTTGATGAAGGGAAAAGCCAAATCCAGAAAGAAAATTATTTAATTCCTGTTATTTAAGGATCTTTATCCTCTCCTGATTGTTGGGCAAAATGAAACTACAGCCCACAAGCTAAAAACAAACAGTTTCCCAGTGATATCTGTATTAATGCAACTAAAAGCTAAATTCAACCAGATCCCTGGTCAGTTTGTCCCTGCTCCATCACAGCACTGGAGCTGATTGGTTTCAATTTTAATCAAGGTCTTGACTTCTACTGGCTCTGCTCTGTTGCGCTTCAGCTCCAGAAGGTTGGAGCCCTCTGCAGCTGATGCTCAAGACTTCTATTTTGGTCAGATACTGGAGCAATAATGCATCAATTAAAACCGAGCAGTTCTACCAGGAAAACAAAGTCAGGCTCTTAAACAACATTCAAACATTTGTTTAATTCTTTTTAGAATAAAACATTCTGTGCTGATCATATTTACTGTAACTACTAAGGCATGATTGATAAGGTGTTAGCATGTATTGAAGAAGTTAAGCAGCTCTACTGTTCCCTCACTATTTAAGGCTGTGTACCTGAAGACTGGTGTCAACTGGTCAGTTTATGTCAAAGAGGTAACACTTTAAAGTAAACAAGGCAAGTGACTTTTACAAAATGGACAAAATCGCTGAAAGAGCAGTTATTCAATACTTGCATTAGAAAGGTCGAGCACCTTAAGATATCCATACTTATCCAAAGCTGGGTGGTGGAATTGAAGCGTGGCAGGCAGAGCCTTGGGGATGACGCCCATCCTGGAAGGCCTGTCACTGTTGCAACCCCAGAAATGGTCAATAAAGTCCAAGATATTGTTATGGTTCAAGGGACAAACAATCAATGGCACATATTATGCATCACTTCTTAGGCAGTTAAGAGAAAATGTTAAACTCAAGCACCGCGTAAAACTGAGCAAAAGTTTGTTGTTCCACCAGGAAAATGCCCCTGTTCACAAGTCTGTCGTTGCCATGGCTGCCATTAATGATTGTGGCTTTAAATTGATTGAGGATCCGCCTTATCCACCTGATCTCAATCCACCAGACTTTCATCTGTTTCCAAAATTGAAAAAGGCCATTTCTTGGTACCTGCTTTCAGTCAGATGATGACATCATACATGCAGTAGAGGACTTTCTGAATGGTCAAGAAAGGGACTTCTTTAAAAGTGGCACTGAGGCCCTTAAACATCTCTGGTAAAAGTGTATAGAAGGGGATTATGCTGAAAAGTAATGCAATATGTCCGCCAAAAGTCAAACTTAATGACTGAATTAACAAAAGTTCATTCCACTCCCCCAAGATAAAAACATAGCATCAAAAGAATTAAAACAGTTCTTCTGTTCTTCTGTGTATATATTCAAATATACATATTCCCTTTTAATTTTTATAACACTATTTCTGTATGTGTATTTATGTTTTGAGTGTTTATTGCATAGCCTTGCAGAACAGTTTTTTTTAACCTTTATCTATCTATCTATCTATCTATCTATCTATCTATCTATCTATCTATCTATCTATCTATCTATCTATCTATCTATCTATCTATCTATCTATCTATCTATCTATCTATCTATCTATACGTAAACAGTTCTTCTAAGTGGAGTAAGGCCTGAAGCGGACAGGTTGAAGGTTTATCAGAGGCTAATAAAAACAAGAAAACCGAGGAGAGGCTTTAACAACCTCCAGCTGTTCTGGCGCTCAGGTTCTGTACTGTGTACAATTTCAGTAAAACAGAGATGAACCGTACACAGAAATGATGGAAGTTAAGCAAAAAGCTGAATGCACAATATAGGATGGTAAGGCTGAATTTGCTGTACATTGCCCCTTTAAGATTAACATTTTTGATCATTCTAGATATAAACTTGACAGATTCTGCTGTGCTACGAGGTATTTTAGGAGTGGTTTACTTCCCCTAGTTCAAATCATGAAAATTAAATGAGTTGAGAGATAAATATCTTGTTATGGCCTGAGGACAACTGAGCATGTACTCTTGTCATGTGAAGAGGGAGCCTATCAGGAAGTAACCTTGCTTAAAGTTGGATGAAGGATAATTGTTTATTCCTGGCAGCAACATACTAAGTTGTACAAAGCAGATCACAGCATTTAGCTTGACGAGTATGTTTGTTTACTCTGACGTCATATTTGGCCCTGTATCTGACAAAGCCCCAGGTTTGAAACAGGACTGGTCGCTTTTGGATGGTTTGGTACATAATACAAGTGTTGGTGGATTAACTCTCTTCTTACAATTTAATGGTAAATAGACATGGATTCAATCAGCAGTATGTGGTTTATATTGTTTATATATTGTTTTTTATATATAAATTATTCTCCCTAAGTTTCAGAAAAGACAAGCATTTAGAAATATAGTGTAAAGGTTACATTGTGCACATGCTGAATCAAATCCGATGACAGCCTCACTTTCCCAAGAGGCATGCTGGGAATTATTACAGCCACATTTCAAGACTACAGAGAGAAGGTGATTCTTGCTCAAAAGACTTCATCTTCAAAGACTCCAGCTGACTCTTTTACACTTACCTCAGTGTGGAATGTTACAAAATCTGAGTAATTTTTCACTTTTCAAAGCAGCATTTCTGATGACACCCTGAGCACACACACTATAACCTCCCCAAGGACAACGCATTTGGATACAGGTCCGACTCCACTCTTCACTTTACTATATTTCAAGCAGAGAGTCAGATGTCTCTATCGGGTTTAAGGACCACAAAATCTTCCAACAGGTCTCTATTCCCCTCCTTACAGAGCCATTGTCTTGTGTCAGAAGATCAAAGAGCATCTTGAGCTGTGGCGCCTTGTTTCAGAGCAGCGAGGATGGTTGCATGAGCATCTTCAAAGGGGGACAAGTTTTATTAATCACCGCGGTGTCTGTGTCAACACTGCAAGGAAGTGAAAGGAATATATTTAAATCCTAACACTGATGAGTGAAACATGGCCCTTTTAAAGCTTTGATTATGCAATGTTTACAGAAAAAGATGTAAATCCTGCTTGAAAAAAAATGGTTATGAGAGCCAAATTTCTGAAGGGAATTAAAGTGATTCAGTTGACTATTTAATTCCTGATAAATAAAAGTGAGGTGTTTAAAATCATCTCTGCTCATTGTGCAAGTATGAAGAGGGTCTATTCTTCCGCACAGGGAGGCATTGATTTTCACACACCTGTCTGCTCTCCAAAAGAGTGCATCTTGAACCCGCTCTGAGCAGCTCTATCCCCGTGGTGCTTTCTTCATGCTCCAACCACTGTGACAACCTGGCTGGAGATGATAGACATCTTTGATTCAACACTGCCTCCAGTGGAAGAAGCCAGAAATGCATACACCTGCAGTAAAGTCCAGAGCGGATGCAGCAGAGAGAGAAAAAAAGAAGCAATCGTCCTTACCTATGTCTCCTGAACACTTCTGGATGCCCATATTGAGCTGCTCTCATACAGGAGGGTTCAACTCTTATCCGGGTAATGTGCTTAATCAATTAGAAGTCCTTGTCCCCCGAGGCTATTCACATTAACTTGAGTATAGGTTTTCACTTAGAGTGGATCAGTGATCTCTGCTGTGGCTTCCCCCTCCAGACTTCTTTCATTATCTAAAATGAGAGCAGATTGAAGGGGGGCACCAAGGTGGAGCAGGTTGCTGGAGGGGTGGGGAGATATGCATGAGGGGGGTCACATTCATGTCTCCTTCCACACATCGGTGCTGAGGTCTCTGTGTTGTGATATTATCCATCACCATCAGCTCCTGGCTGATAAAGAGAAATGACATAAGCTGCATCAGGAGGATATAGAAAAGTGACTCAGACATCGACAGTCAGTGTCCAAAAAAGAATCAAATCATTGCAGCTCCTCCATCCTCCCCCACTGCTCCAGTCTTGGTTCAGAGGAATCTATTCAAAACCGCACATAATTCCCCACATTCAGTCTCATCCATACAAATCTGTCCTTTCTTTCTAACACAATATTCTATTCAGTGTTTTCGTTGTTAAGTCTGTGTGCCTGGCCTCGCTCAGCATCTCTGGTCTGTTGCAGTCATCCTTTTTCAGGACACTCATCCTCCTCTCCCCTGCGTGTCAGCCAGACATTGTCCTCCGCTCAATTCTTCATTTTCACAACCGCTGATAAATAAAAGGATTCAAGCAAATAAAGCAGAACAGAGGCAAAATAAAGGACAAGTTCAAGGTAGAAATGAAGAGCTCATCAATCATCTTTCAATTATGACAAGGATGTCAAGGCAGCGGTCACATCAGGAATACTTTAGAGTGGGGTGCAGGTACAGCTGAAAGCAAGCAAGGCAAAAGAAACATTCAATCTGTGCTTCATAATACACAAGAGTAAACAATGTATTCATTTCATCTGTTGCTAATATGATGCAAATTTGTTCCTAGTTCATCTGTGCAGTCTGATATGTCTCAAAGTGATTTATTTGTCTTTGTCAAAGCACTTCTCACTATCTTTTATGCTTGGATGATGACGAAAAATAAATAAATAAATTCAAAACTCCCAGACAAAAAGAAGACTTTTAAACAAAAGGGACTAAAAAAACTGAACTACTGCTACTACTACTACTATACCGTCCTACTAAGGCAAAGTGCAGAAACTACATACTTGCTCAAAATTAAGTCAAGAGTGGAGAAGGACTTTGTGATTTATAATCTGAAAAAGTTATCTGGTTCAATTATGCTCTTTTTCTAAAAAAAAGAAAAATGGGAGTCAGAAGTGCAGTAACTACAAAATGAAGACAAAAGCCAAGCCAAACTGCAGTAAAGCCTTTGTAAAGCAGCCTTAGAGCCTTACTCTCATGCAAAGCTGATGCCAGAAAGCAAGTAAGTGTATTTATTACAGTTAACATGGACCGCAATACAGAAGAGTACTGTAGAAAGTCAAACTACAGTTACTGCACTCTGACTTTGTTTTCCCAGGTTTGTCTGTAAATTATACGGACCGCCTTCGTATTGTTATTTTAATCACTGGCAACTAAACACCCCCTCATATACAACCAAAGACTTTAGCAGCTGCCAGAAAATGTATGAGCAGAGAGGAGGGCACAATCTCCATATAAGAGGATGGTTGAATTCATGTTGAAATGCAAATATACTAACATTGGTAAGATAAATTACTCCAACTGTGGTTAAAATGTATGTACATCCCTCTGCAAAGCCTTTCTGACATACATTTCAAAGCCATCACTCAATACAGACAAACAAAGTTTTGTTGTTTTTTTCCCCACAAATGCAGATCATTATTAATAAATAAAATGCTTGCAAATATATAAGGGTCCAAAAATAATACACCAGTTTGCATGTGTATGCAGCATAAAGGTTGTCTTTCAGTTTGTTATGGACGACCTGTTGGTAACAGACCCCCTGTCACAGCTTTGATGATGAAATTACAATGTCCAATCACTGTCATCACGGCTTTCTCAAAAAAAAAAAAAAAAAAAGAAAAAAAATTCTTTCATCTTACTTTGTGAGTCACTTTCTTCACGGGTTGAACTTTCTGAATCACGCTTTTCTTTTCCATTACATTTGGGGGTTTCATTTTTTTCACCACTCCTTTGTTATTTTCCTCAGTTTGAAATCTCAGGATTCTGAATGAATCTTCTTCATCTTCACCAAGACCAGTAGGAGATTTTCCCAGTGTAATATGCTCTGTTTTAAATAGCTTTTTTTTCCCCCTTTTCTCACTCTTGTTTCTATAAATATGAATGAGAACATGTTAATTACCTGATACATGGTTAAAGTGACATAAATATTAAACCATACCATCAGGACCCACTGGTATATTTTCATTTTGAAGTGCTATTGTAGTTTAAACTCTCTCAGCACTTGCAGAAAATCTACACTGTGTTGAAAAACATGGTGCTGTGCCATCATGCCACAGTGACAGTCAAACTCAGCGAACAAACTTTTCACTGTTTGTAATAACACAGGTACAGTGTGACAGCAGCAAAGTCATAAGACCAAAGAGGAAAACATAACATTTATGTCTGTCACTTGTCAGGGAGCTTTGGTAATCATTGTTTTCTTCCAATTGTTGGACATTTTGACATCAGATCATTTAAATAATTTGTCTTGCTTTGTGAACACAAGACAGCTGAGTGCTGAACTTATTAAAATTGGTTAATGTGATATAATTACAGCATAAAACCTGAGGTGTATGCATTTAAAGGACCAGTATGTAGTACACATTTGCATCATCAGGTAGTCAGGTTTACTTCCTAATAAAGGATCCCTTCTCATTCCAGACTTTTTTTAAGTAAAGTTTTAAGTAAAAATGCATTCTTTCAATGCAACCCCCCCCCCCCCAGACTCAATAATGAAACCCCCCACTTATTTTAAAAAAATGAGTAACAAATTAGATGTTATTCCTATCATAACTTCTTGAAAATTAGCAATGATTTTTCTAAAAAAAAAAAAATAAAAATAAAAAAATGTGCGTCGATGATTTCAGAAGAGCAGCCATTTTGAAAAGGCCCAAAATACAACTTCAGCTGCACTCACCGGCCACTTTATTAGGTACACCTTGCTAGTACCGGGTTGGACCCCCTTTTGCCTTCAGAACTGCTTTAATCCTTCGTGGCATAGATTCAACAAGGTACTGGAAACATCCCTCAGAGAGCTTGGTCCATATTGACATGACAGCATCACGCAGTTGCTGCAGATTTGTCGGCTGCACATCCATGATGCGAATCTCCCGTTCCACCACATCCCAAAGGTGCTCTATTGGATTGAGATCTGGTGACTGTGGAGGCCATTTGAGTACAGTGAACTCATTGTCATGTTCAAGAAACCAGTCTGAGATGATTCCAGCTTTATGACATGGAGCGTTAACCTGCTGGAAGCAGCCATCAGAAGATGGGCACACTGTGGTCATAAAGGGATGGACATGGTCAGCAACAATACTCAGGCAGGCTGTGGTGTTGAAACGATGCTCAATTGGTCCCAAATTGTGCCAAGAAAATATCCCCCACACCATTACACCAGCAGCAGCCTGAACCGTTGATACAAGGCAGGATGGATCCATGCTTTCATGTTGTTGACGCCAAGTTCTGACCCTACCATTCAAATGTTGCAGCCAAAATCTAGACTCATCAGACCAGGCAACGTTTTTCCAATCTTCTATTGTCCAACTTTGGTGAGCCTGTGCGAATTGTAGCCTCAGTTTCTTGTTCTAAGCTGACAGGAGTGGCACCTGGTGTGGTTTTCTGCTGCACAGAGAGACACAGGGAGACACAAACACAGACACAGAGTTCATAGTTCTGTTGTAGTGATGATCATGGAGAAACTGTAAAAAGCCGTAGCAGCTGGAGTCTGTCAGGTCCATGGTAGCAGGCCGTCCACAGCAACAATCTGAAGGAACCTAACAGACAAACTCAGAGACTCCCAGAGAGATCCATGGTTAATAACTTTAATGGGACATTTAGATCAGAAGTTGGACTGACAGATAGAGGAGAGAGGGAAACAGGAGCCTTGTGTGTCAGTTCCCCCTGGACAGTCTAAACCCATCGCAGCATAACTAAGAGCTGGTTCAGACCTGATCCAGCTCTAACTATAAGCTTTATCGAGAAGGAAAGTTTTCAGTCTACTCCTAAAAGTAGAGAGGGTGTCTGCTCCCAAAACCTCAACCCGTAAATGATTCCAGAGAAGAGGAGCCTGATAACTAAAGGCTCGACCTCCCAGACTACTTTTAGAGATCCTAGGTACGACGAGGAGCCCTGCATGCTGGGAACAGATGGAGCAATCTAGATGGATGCCATTAAGTGCTTTGTACGTCAGAAGAAGAATTTTAAATTCTATTCTAAACTTTATGGGTAGCCAGTATAGAGGCAATAACACTGGAGAGATATGCTCCCTCCTCCTGGTCCCTGTCAGAACTAGATGAAGAGTCCTAATAGACTTGTTAGGACAACCAGATAGAAGAGAGTTACAGTAATCTAACCTGGAGGAAACGAAAGCATGGACCAGCTTCTCTGCATCAACCTGAGACGAGATATGTCTAATTTCTAAGATTACAAAGATGAAAGAACGCCGTCCTGGAGACCTGATGAATGTGAGAGTTAAAGGACAGGTCCTCATCCAGAAGTACTCCTAGGTTCCTAACAGTGGAGTCAGGTGCCAGCCTGATGCCATCTAAGGTAGTTATCTGGTTAGAGAAAGCCTCTCTGAGGTGTTTAGGTCCAATAACAATGACTTCAGTCTTCTCTGAGTTCAGAAGTAGAAAATTTCTGCTCATCCAGATCCATACATCTTTGAGGCAAGCTTTGAGTTTAGATAATCGGCTAGTTTCCTCTGGCTTCAGTGATAAGTATAGTTGTGTATCTGCGTAAAAGTAAAAGTTTATGGAGTGTTTTCTGATTAGAAAAAAAAAGAATCAGACCAAGAACTGAGACTTAGTCTGGCTAACACATGAGCTGATTCAAATATACTGATGGTATAGAAGCTGGATAAAAATGGGATTTTTGATTCAGTGAGGACTACAACCGGTGGATATCTTTGAAAATTTTAAGAGTCAGAATTATTATTTTGATGGGCGTTGCTGTTGTTGCTAACGCTGACGAAGGCAGAGGGTGTTAAAAAATATTGTAACGTCCCTCCAGACGCTGCAATGATGACAATGCCGATTCGTGAACACTTGTGTTTTTATTCACTGGTCAGTGGTGGCCGTGACTGCCAACTCAAAACAGGTACGAACAAAAACTGAATGAAAATCATCATCTCCAGCTGGCCCGCTCTCTCACTCACACACACACACACACCTGCGCCCCTCCCTCCTGCTGCACCCTGACCCACTCACAGCTTTCCTGATGACTTCACTGACTGCACTGAAAACACCAACATCTGCACTGAACACACAACTAATCACACAGCTGTTGTAATATGAACAGCAGAGTCCATATGTTTGGCAGTTGTAACGTACTAGGGACTTCTGGGAGAGGATCGTGGCCGAGGAGGTGAAGGAGGAGCATCCAGTGAGGTGTTTCTATGGAAAAGGTGTTTCCATTGCACTTTATGGATAAACTTCAATATCAGCTTCTGAAAAACCACCTCGTAAGAGTGTAGAAACTTTTTATAAAAATGTAAGAGGTTTTTTGAAATTTTGGTGTTTCCATTACCATTTTTTTTATTGTGATATTTAGGTTTTGCACAATTCTAGGTGTAATGGAAACGTGAATACCGTCTTTCTCTACAAAGATGGTTCAAATAATGCACAATATAAAACAGTGATACAGCAATAAAAACAGAGAAACTTTCAAACTGTTCACTCTTTGCCTCCCTGCTGCTGAAATCTCATCCTCTATCCTCCGATCCCCTTTCCATCAGCGGCTCTCTGTGGCAGTCTGCTCCCCTTCCAACACTCCATCACGCTGGCATGGAGCCCTGGAGATGTCTCCCTGCTAAGGAGTGATGTAGTGGGCTACGCTAACAGACCCTCTCGACCACTATTATTAACCAGGCCTCGGCCCTCATTTCTCAGGGCTTACAGAAACACACATGGAAGCACACGCACACACACACACACACTGAAAAGGCACACATCCACAAAACACACTTTCTGGCACTTCATTCAATTCCTCACTGGAGATAAGCAGACAGTGCGTGTTTTCTTGTGCTAGAATTAATGTGGCAACAACTACATTTGATTTAACTTTAATTTGGTAGTTGAATTAATGAATTAGCAGCGGTGCATTACACTGATGACAAGACTATTTTTCCTCAGCCCCACAACTTCAGTGGCCAATGATAAAAGCAGTATTATTACCACAGTATGCAATATTCAAACACCAGATTTGTCATCTAATGAAGAGAATTACATTTCAGACTGCATGTATAATTCAGCGCCATCAACCTTAATCCAGTACTCAGAGCTGCAGACACAGACTGCAAATGAAGTGCAGAAGCGGACAAGTGCTTTATCTGAATCGATAAAGTGCTATAGATTATTATTCAAATCGATCAGATTTCAGGGCATCTTTTAGGACAAATGTGAAGCTACTAGTATTTGATCCTCGTGTGTGTCTGTTTCCATGCTTACAATTCTGTTTTCTGTGCTTCTCTGCCTGCGGTGCATAACAGACATCAGTTTTATTCGCTGCTGATGTTTTACAGAGTGTGTTTCTTGCTTGACTGGACTGGTATTCCTTCATTAGTCTATCCCTATCAGCAGGGCTGCCATTCCTCTACGTGAGTGAAAAAGCCTTCGCCTTGCAGTGGTGTGTATCGAATTCCTTTACCCCCTAGTACAGCTAGTGCTGCTAGCTAGGAAACAAAGTAAATATAACTGCTCCCTCTCTAGCCCACCAAGGCATTGATTTATACATAGCCCACTGCAGCTGGGAGCTACAAATCTGAAGGGAAGTCAGCTTATTCATAGAACAGAAATATAGTTGTTTCGCACACACACCTCAAAGGATTTGATTCAGTATAGATGAGGGCTGTCAGAGCGGTGTGTAGCATAGGGTGCCAACGAGACACAAATGTACTGTAAGTCTGCAAAACAACGTCAGTGGATGACTTTTTCCGAGTGTGTGTGTGTGTGTGTGTGTGTGTGTGTTTGCGTTTGTATCATTGTGCCTGTAAAGCTCTGCCAGAGGAGGAGGCATGCTCCGCACAGTTGTCTATATTCACATTTTGCCTTTTTTAACAATCCTGAATCCCAGCAAAGGTAATACACGTTTAGCGGCAGTGTTTCTCCCAGCAGGAGGCCCACCTTCTCACTCACAGTGCAATTAAGAAGAGAGGGGAGAAGCGGGATGACTGCAGGGCGTGCATCTTCCACCTTTGTTGCATTCAAATAGCGAAGGGAACAACAGTAAGCAAGTGTTTGGAAATGCAAAGAGAGAGAAAAACAGAAGGGGACAGATGGGAGCAAAAGAGAAACCTGCAGATGAGAAAGACTGAAACAGAGAGAGACAGTGAAGGAAGAAGGGGCAGGAAAGTATAAAAGGCGCAGGTCGGGAGTACATTCCTGTGTTGTGAGGGGAACCTTGTTGAGAGAGCCAGTGGCTGTGGTGTCTGGCACAGCATCAGTCCATGTGATCAGACAACGGGCGTCTGGCTCATCACCCAGTCACTTTGTTCCCCCTCTGACAGCCTCAAGGCCTGACTGCATGACTGACTGTTGGTGAGAAAGAGAGACACAGAGAGAAAGAAAAAAGAGAGGACACCTACTGCTCTGTTCATCGTCACTGAAGAGGAAATTAGCGATGTGAGGCAATTAAAACTACTGTGAAACACCAGCTAAAATTAGCTTTCCCTGGGGGTCAGGCAGGCAAAAGTCGATAGTTCAAAGGATGTGTTCTTGTTCTTTCTCTCCCCTCCATGTACACAAAAACACACAGATATGCACACACACACACATCAGCAAGATGTATAATGGCTGTCCTGTCCAGTGCCCTGCAGGCCGTGATCCCATTGCCCAGATAGAATTCCTAATTGATGTGACAAAGTGCCCTGGAGTGTCCCGTTTCTCCGGAGTGGTTTTCTAAAACGCTGCCCCGACCTCTTCCTCCCTTCTCTCTGTCCTTCAATGTGCTATTCCTTTCACGACCAAGTGCAGTTTAAAAGGGGTAAAAAAAAAAGAAAGAAAAAAAAGAAAAAAGGTCTCCTGACATCCGACAATCGGATATTATTATGATCGCTGAATATTGACTGCGGCCACGCAGCGGGCAGGAATAAGAGGACAAATCAAACATCAAAAAGCCCAGCTCTGAAGCGATGGTGTTTGCAGAAATGAAAAGCATAGCGACGCGTCAGCTTTCATCTTGTAAGATAATAGCCCAGTCATTGCTGTTAAGAAGACATGGCTTTAGAGTGCAAACGGAGATGGGTTTGCCTGTGGAAGCTTTTAGGAGCTGTCACTTGGAGAAACATGACAGCAACGCTAAAAATAATATCTGCTTATAAACTCGATGTCAGGGGCTCGGGGCGTGTTAGGTGTCTACTTAAGAGATCGCAGACTAGAAAAAACAACATTTGAGCACGCCGGTGCACATGCACACTTGGAAGTGCTATCAATCTGGGTGTTACATTTCACTGTCAACGGGCAGCAAACGCAAAATGACACAAGCCGACCCGTTCTTTGTTTTCTCGTATCTAGATGGATGTTCTTGTTGTGTTTTGTTTCCCATTAATTAAGTGTGGGGGTGCTGGTGTCAGTCACTATTAATTTAGAAGTGGTGATGCGGCCGGCTTTGTTTGTCAGTCTTCTTTTATTACACCACACCATTGTCACTGAAAATCATGATTAATCTGTTGACTTTAATGATGTATAATTTGGCAACCCTTTTCTTTTCTTTTTTTTTTTTTTTGAATGGCCATCAACTTGACAGGAAAGGAATGATGCGTTTGAAGATGGGCTTTATGGGGAGGGGGCAATGTTGGATTGAAATATTAAAATTTGTTGCCAAACCAGCTACTGACAGATACAAATACATATGTCTCGTATGCCTACACTAGATCATTGCTTATTCTGTACTCCAAAATGTGCATCTCTTTGGCCAGAAGCATCTGCTAAATATTTTAACATTGTACACTTGCATAAGGTTTTGTTATTGTGTCCCAATTTTTGGTGCAAATGCAATGCAGTGCAGAAAACCTTGTTACACTGTTGTGAAAATATGTGAAACACAATATTCAATGCATATTACCCATCGTGCAACATAGAGTCTGTCTGGAAATGGTGTGGAAACGCTGCTCTGCACAAGGTTGATTTTTTTTACCCATGCTGTGGCCTCTAAAGCATGAAATAGGCACTTTATTTTGTAAGACTTTGGAAGATAAAGAGCCATTCACCGATCTGTGCAAGAAGATCTATTGTATAGTGAGAAAAAAGAGCCATCAAGTGCTGTGAAATCATCAATACTGGATGTGTGCAGACAAATTGTACGTTTGTTTGTGCATACGTGTTTATATGTACATATGCACATATTGCTTGTGTAGAAATTTAACCCTGTTTGTCCCTGAAAAGTCTTTATAAAGGTCATTTACATTCTGAATGAGAGGCAGATTCAAATTCAAGGACAGTTATTAGCTGCCACTTTCAAATAAAAATCAATTTCCAAAACTCTAAAAGATTCTTCCTCAAGTGTATCTGATGAGAGCTTTTTCTTTCTCCAACCGGTGTGCCAGGAATGAGGCAGCTCTGTTCTTGAGTGTGTGTGTGTGTGTGTGTGTGTGTGTGTCATAGGAACACATTGTGCATTTAAGATGGAGGGGAGCAGCCGGCACTGACCCAAGCTGCCCTGCACTGCTGTGCTCGTTCAGATCAGAAATCGCTTGCTTCATACTAAAGACAGATAGCATCACCAGCAGTAAACCCTCACAGAAACACGCAGGCATTCTTGGCCAAAGCGCTTCTCTGTTGTGCTGCATGTTTACTTGTGATGTGTGTTGTCTAAAGCGCTGTTTGTTCTCCTCCCCGTGCTTGATCAGGTTGGATGAAATCTCGCTCTCCCTGCCGATCGCAGCGACACAGTAGCAGAGGGGGGATACTGATCTGTCAGTGCACCATACAGACAGCACTTAAGAGACTCAGGGTAATGGCTGTTCACGGGCCCTGTTAAAAACTCTCCCCTGTTGCTGAGGCTTAGTGTCACTTAGGAGGCGGTTGTGAAGGATGCAGCACAAACTGCACGGCCCTTAACTAGATGCCTGCCAACTGTAAAAACAAGCTCCTGTCCAGTAAAATAACAAGATTGTAATAGCCATTTAAACCTTTAGCAGGTTAAGTATTGCCCTGTCGAGTGGTGTATATTGTTGGTTTTTATTCAGTGCTTTGGTGCGGTTTATAAGCAACTATAGAAATACTTCCAACATATAATTTTGTTAGTGTTTTAATATCTGGTGCTGACAACAAACATTTTCTATGTGGTCAAGGTAAGTGTACAAAGTCATCTTTGTGGTGGTCATCTACTTTGGTGTTAAACTAACTTCAATGTCCAACGTCCATGTTTAGTTTAGATTTAATACCAGCATTGCATTTCAAAAGAGGTTGTGACAGTGCCATTTGTACCAAAATGACAGCTGTGTTGTATCAGTTCTTCTTTCAACAAAACCAGTATGAGACCAGTTTCTGGAGTCTGGACAATGAAATGTTTTCACATTTTTGCCTGATATGAGATTTTCAACAGTTCAGGGTCTCCTCTTTCATAATTTTTCATGTCACATTGTGCCAAATATTTTCCGTGGATAACATGTCGAGGCTGCAGGCAAGTGTCTTTAGCAGCTAGACTCCTCTGCTGGTGCCACGCTATTGTAACGTGAGCAGAATGTGATGAAGCATCGTCTCGCTGACATAAGAAAGGTCCCTAAAGAAGTGGCAGCATGTTGCTCCAAAACTTATTCACAGTGTGAGCATTAATGGTGATGATTTCCAAAGAGAACATCAAACTTTGTTTTCATAAGACTTTGGATTAGATTCCACATGGCCTAAAGGTCTTTGCACACTGAGTCTGTTTTTTTCAGATGCTTTTTTGAATCCGTAATCTGAAAAATGGCACGCAAAGACCCCTTGCACACTGAATCAGATGTGTTTTATCAAAAGCAAAAAAAAATTGTAGAAAGAAAAACAGTTTCATCAAGCAGTGCTCAAGCAATTGATCCTGAACAGGGGCTCACAGTATATTTGAGGTAGGCACACACACACACACACACACACACACACACACACACACACACACACACACACACACACACACACACACACACACACACACACAGGTCTTCATTCATCATATAAACATAATCCGAAACTGCATAAATGTGCTGGGCCATCTCACCAGACATTTTCGTCATGGATAAATTAATCTGCCAGAATTAAATTAAACAATGCTGATGACGTTGCAAGTAGCCTATGGCATCTCTGAATAGTCAAACAACTCTCAAAACAACCTGGACGGATGTGAAAACAGAAGATCAAACTTGTTCTAAAAAAAAAAAAAAAAGACAGATGAAAGGTCAACGTCAGTGTACAAACACAATTGACAAAACACAGGACTTGTTTTTATTTATTTTTTTCTTTAACATGCGTCAATTTTGGATTAAAAAAAGTGAACTCTGTATGCAAAGACCTTGTCATCTTGGATGGGTCCAGAGAAGTTGACATCACTGGGCTATATATGCTTTCCTTTTGACACAACAGTTTTAACTTCCATCTGTAGATGTTAAATGTACATCAAATCTAAATTAATCAGACATTCTTTATAACTTTATGACTACTTTGAAGTTTCAACATTTGGTAAGTTGTCTTCAAACTATTTCACATTAAATTCTGGGTTTGACTGAGTTGTAAAATGTCAAATTCAACCCCAAATTTTCTGTAACTGGAGTTGTAATTACTTCTTAACTTTTTGGCAAACATGAGCGACACATACTGAAACTAAGTAAGATGAGGAGAAATTCAAACTGTGAATTCAAAGTTATTTGCCCCGTACATTTCTGTGGAACTTCAACCAGCCCACTTCTTTGTCCCTCATCATCTCAAAAAGTGATCAACGGGGGCTGAGACTGCATTATGGTTCCATATGCCATCTTCATACACTAGTTGTTCACTCGAGTTCTTCTGGTGGAGTTAATATAGGCAAATATTTCTGCCTGGTCGTGGTACCAGTCTCTGAAAATTAATTCCTTTCCCCTCTCACCTTTTTACCTGCATGTTTTCTTCCAATTTTCTTGGATTTTTATCCAAAAGTTAACTTACCCTCACGTCTCAATCATTTGTACCACTGTACCTACCATGAAAGACTTGAGCTCTTCTCCCGCTCTTCTCCCTGTTTCCTCATCCTTGTTGTGAACTTAGCATGTAACAACAAAATGTTTACATTAGCACCCTCTGTTGTTTTTCAGTTCAGCTGTGCTAAATGATTGTTAAAAATAAAAAAAAGGGTTCCTGTGTACTGACTGCCAGACACTTTTCAATGCTGTCCCTTTTGACTGCTTTTAGTCACTTTCTGTCACTCACTCCATGCACTTAACTTAGCTTCACACTACCTAATGGACGAAACGTTACCACCTGTGGCCTGCAGTGTGAAATTTTAGTACAGGATTAATTAGATTCTTTCCACAACTTTTAATCATCAAAAGTCAAAAAGGGGCTTGTAGAGTTGACCTGTGGCATATTATGCTGTGAAGGGTAGATCTATGCACAGAGGTGCTATGAGCTGAATGCTCATGTCAACATGGTAACAGGATTAAAATAGTTTAAGTGACAGCCCAGGATCTTTGAGGGAAACAAGCCTAATGCTTTAATGACAAACAAACACAGATGGCTTAGACAGGCTACACCATCTGACATTAGTAAAATAAATACATAAATGAATAAAAGGTAAAATCAATGAATATGCTTTAAGGCTGGCTCACACAAAGATGTTTAAAATCTTAACACATTTTAAGATGTCTGCGCATCAGGACAAATGATATATTTAACAGTGTCTTTCTTAGAGAATTTGGAGAGCAACAGTACGAGCAACACAGCTCCCCACACACTATCAGATTTAATTTACTATCAACCAGAGTCCAGACCCTCAAAATTAAATAAAAAGTAATGCTACGCTACAATAGCCATCTAGCTAAGTGTTAAAAGCTGCTAAGCTACCGCTAGCACATACACTAACAAATTTCAGTCCTACTCCTCTCCTTATCAGGTTAATACGTTTTCAAGGATATGTTGTATAAAACTTGCCTTGTTGCCACAAATCAAATCTGGTCTTTCTTTTCTGACTTCCATCTGACCTAATGCTTTGTCTTTACTTTTGTCACCACACCTACGTTGTTGTGCTTCCTTGTTTAGGGTTACTTACTGATTAGCTACTGTTTCATGTCACGCGTAATATCTCAGGGGTTCCTCCCACACTAAAGGATTTCTGACTGTAAACACCAGACATGTTTAAGGGCAGCCATGATCTTCTTTATCAGAAACATCAGGACTTTGCTGGCATTGGTCAGGATGAGGGAATCAGGTCAAAAACTGTCTTGGTTGTCTTGTGGAATATACCCAGCTTTAGAGAAAGAAGCTCAATGAAAGCTAGAAAAGATGATGATAATTGGATAAAAAGTCAACAAAATCCTTATAAATCCAGTGTGTGACTTTCTTATACAGACAAACTCATTAAAGGCATTCAGTGAAAGCAGAAAGTTAAAAAAAAAAAAAAAAAAAAGAACTGGAGATGAGGAGGTGGTCCCTTTCCTTTGAAGGTGATATCGTTTAAACTGAGTGAAAAGTCCATTTAGTTGGAAGCAGCTGGGATGCTGTTAAGTTAATCATACTTGATGCTTTGACCCCAATAGGCCATATTGTGGTGTTCCTTTGAACCTTTTTAATACTCTGTTGTAGCAATGGAACCACTCTATCTTAGGGCAAGACCCTTTACTGGGTTTAGGTCTGAGTCTAGGATTGGCCTGGTCAAGCCCAGGGCAGGGATGTGCTTGTTCGTCCCCTGCTGCCTTCTTGAATAAATCTCCATGAATCGTCTCGGATCATTGCCTCACTGCCCTGGGGCATACCAATCACTTTGAGGTTCTGACACTTTGAACAGCAAATCAGGTCCTCCACAGTATCTCTGACTGTACCATGCACTTAAACTATCCTAGCTAACTCAGACAGTAGTTTCAACTCTACCTGCTTCAGTGTGGTAAGATTGTCTGAATGAGATGAGAGGGCTGTTTCTATGCCCCCAAAAGCAGGTGTAAGGGAAGCCACAGTGATGCTAACAGACACCAACCTGCTGCTTTCAGTCTGTATCATGAAACAATGAGGATCAGTGTAGAGGATGGATGCTTTACAAAGAGTGACCAACATTTTCAAACAGCTACACATTCATATGTTAGAAACCCCTGAACCTGTCTATACCTGCTCAAAATGGTCTGTTCTGAAAATAACACAAAGCTTCATGAGATCTTCATGAGACCAGCTAAAAATGATGAAGTCATAGAAAAAGGATTTCCGAACTGGCAGATGACACATTTGAGGGGTCTGCCCCTACCTCTGACCCCTTCAGGCCTCCAGAGGGCTGGCCAATTAGAGACAAGGGGGTTAGAGGGGCAGAGAGGCTTAAAGAGACAGCAGCTAAAACAAAGTGTTTTGGAAGAGTCTGTTTTAAGGGTTTTCTGAAAATTTTGTTTCCTGTAGATTGTGTTAGGCCACTTACCACAAGGACAAAATAAACCCTAAAAGAAAAAAAAAAGCAGATATATGTTGCAAATCATGACCATCAGTAATAAAACAGAAGTTAAGTTCAAGTTGGCAATTTTTTGTCATTTACAGTACAAAGTTACACATTAACACAAGGCGGAAAATAAGACACAAACACAGAAGTAAACTAAAATCTAGCACCTGAAAGATTACACACATTAAAGGGATTGTGAGGACTTTCAAAGTGATCTTGAAAAAGTTTCACTTTTAGATATATGCCTGATTGTAATTCACAACTTAAAAAGAGATTATCAGCACCAGTATAGGTTATTTCTAAATGCTATTTCTTAGCTTCCTAATCACGTCAGACAGGACTTGATTTATGTACGGCACATTGAAGTCTCTATGGCAACACCACGCTGGCTGACGAGGTTTAGTAGTGAGAAGAGAGATCTATGTTAGAAGCTAACCGGGAGAGCTATAGCATAAGCTAAAGGCTAAAACACGGGCTAAGCTATTTGTGATAATGTTCATCCCAATCCACATGCAGCAGTTACACTGCAGTGATCTGATCAAACTTAAGAGTCTGTCAATAAAATCAAGAGTGAGGTTACATTAGCTCTGCTTGGTAGATGAGCAGGACATAAGGATTCGCTAACACATTACACGTTAGCCCACAGGTACATCTCAGAGCACCGGGCTGTGAGTAGCACTAAAATAGCTGGCTACCAAACTACGGCACAAACCGACAAAGTTTGCTTGTTGTCACGTTTCAAACAACAGCACTGTGTAACTGTTGATAAAAAACTTACCTTGTAATCTTGTATCCGGTAAAGTGGTGTTAAAAGAAGATTTCCTCTCTATACATTTCCATAACAAACACATGCCGTGTTAAAAATCATGTCATCACCATAGTGTGAGCAAGATTCCAGCCCTAGTTGCTGCTGCAATCCACTTCAAACAGATGGTCCTCACATCCCCTTTAAGAAACAAATGCAATAAAGACATAATATGGGGACACCAGGTTATTAACAGTGAATATTATCGGGTCTTACATTTTATCATTATGAAGTATGCATGTGCAGCATGAGGTGACAGGCTGCCTTAAGTGTTTTCACTGATAAAAACATTCGATGGCATACAACTTTTTCATCATTGTCCTTCCTTGTGCAGGGGACCTTGGTGATTTGTCTTGAAGGCAGATGCTGAAAAATGTGACTCAATGGATAGTCCTCTAAAGTTTTACCACTTGGGCACTGTTCTAACTTTATATGAAAACTGGAAAGGTGAATTGTTGCAGACTGTGACTGTCAAGCCCAGTTTAACCTTTTTGGAAAGCTTTGTCCTCATTTGACCCTCAGATGCTCGTACTGTAATACTATGTGAAAAGGGAGTGTGCTTACTAGCAGTGATTGGTATTCTGTTTAGATATAAAGTCTTTGACTCCTGATTTACACATACTCCGTGAATGCCGCGGTCCATCAGCGCTGCAGTTTTCGACACACGCCAATTCACACTGGACCCGTCTCTGGAGCACAGCTCAGCGTATTCCATAGCAGCTCAGCAAACTCTGTAGCAGCTGGATATGCGGTATCACAAGATCACAGGAGAACCACATGAACCACATGAATCACACCCATGAATACTACTTGCATGATAATTCATTAGTATGTTAGACTCACCTGGACCTCCCAGAACTTTAGCAATTTCAGTCCTTCCCTTTTCGTTTCTGTTGGTGTCCTTGTAGAAAGGATGTGTTGTGTCGTTTATAAGTATAATGTTTTTTCCTCATCCATGGTGTCAGATTTCCTCTGGGTCTGACCTGCTAATGACTGCTGGCCCTGTGCCAATGACGTAGTTTTGATATACGAGGATAACTTTACAATGGGCAGCAGAGCATGGTGCTTTTTTTTAAATGACCAGATACTCTGTCTGTTTTTCGTGCCTGTTTTCCTGTTTGGTACAATCCTCTCTGCGGAGATTGATGCGTCTCTGCAGTTTACCCTGGCAAAAATAGACTTGCAGCAGAACAGCCTCGAGCAGCCATTGGTGACACGCCTTGGACACATGGACTACAGGTGGGCTGTGTGAATGCACAGATTGACCAGAGTGGAAGCTAAGTACAAAGTATATCCATGTACATTGGGGAAACAAAACAACCGCTTTACAAGCGTATGGTGCAACACAGAAGAGCCACCTCCTCTGGTCAGGACTCAGCAGTTCACCTTCACTTAAAGGACACAGGACACTCTTTTGAAGATGCCAACGTACAGGTGTTGGCTAGAGAGGAAAGATGGTTTGAGAGAGGAGTTAATGAAGCCATCTTCACCAAATTGAAGAAACCTTCTCTTAACAGAGAAGGTGGCCTCAGGCATAACCTTTCAGCCACGTACAATGCAGTGCTAAGCTCTCTACCTAGGAAGTTCTCTAAGCAGCCACACCTGAGATCATGGCTGAACGCCTCTGGCGGGAAGAGGGGTGGGGTTATGCTAATATAGCTCTGTGACATAACATGGCTATGCTTTCTGACCTGCCCATTAAATCCTGAACGAAGAAATTTCAAACAGTTTTTGAAGCCTAGCTCCACAATGAAATCCTAAACATTTGAATGACTTTTACATGTTTTAAGGAAATACATTTGTGACCTATTTAATGCTTCCAAGAAAATGGCTGATGAAGTCTGAGGGATTCAACCTCTGTGAACCATAATTTTATGCATTAATTTGGGCCTAATAGACGGACAGACGGACAGATCAAGTAGCGCTTTCATCATTTTGTCAGCTAGTGTGATCGACAGATTTGACTATAGTGGGGAGGGGCAAGTAATCTGAGGTCTTTTCAGGCAAAGTTAGGCAATATATGTGACAATACAACCACTTCACTCTCTTTATCTATTATTGGTTTTCACATTCTTTTCCAATTTCAGACAATGGATAGTAAACATTGCAATGACCACAAGGCTCATTTATAGTGCTGTGCAATCTAACAACAAAAGTGAGCCAGCTCCAAGTTCAGTTCATACAGTTTAAAATAAAGAAGTTAATGTTCATGGTTTATTATTTCAAAATGTTCATTCATACTCTAAAACAAGAAAAAGTGGATAATTATATGAGGTAAAAATTAACAGCTGAGGACGAATGGGAGCAAGAACTAGCTCCCTGTTAGCTTCCATGTCTCCATAACAGACTCAGTTTGTTAAATAATTGACTCAGACTCCTCTGACACTTAAGGTACTTGTACTGATTCATTTTATAAGGAAACATTAAACTTCACCAGATGTTCCACATTCCTCATTACATCTGGGCCACTCTTGTGGTACATCCGTCCTAAATAGCATGCAGGCTAACTATGGAAACTTGTGAAGTTAATACTTTTTGTTCCGCAGGAGGCTGGCTGATGTTTTGATACCTTCTTCAATATAGAACCCATTTGTATAGATCAGCCACAGCCTGTGATTAAGACTTCATTCCCCCTGAAATTACACCTTTATTCTCTTAATATAACAACTTTATCCTCATACATAATGATTTTAATCTAGAAAATTATGATTATAACTTGAGCATTTCAACGTCAGCTTCCTTTTTTGTAAAGTGAGGCCCTGATGTTTAGTCAAGTGAACTATATTATATTCATTTTCTCCCTCTCTCCCCAGCCCTTAATATGCTTACAATTCATAAACAACATTGATTGCTGTATTATATTATAAAATCATGAAGAGGTATTATGTTAAAGCCAAGGAAATCCTACTTAATCACAAGAATAATCTGCAGCTTCTAAATTTAGAAACAAAAGAAAATATTTCTTTTTTGGCTTGATATTTATAACACCCACACTGGGAAAATCTGTATCTGTTTCTTCTAAAATAATATAGCTATCACTAAAGAAACACAGAACAAATACAAAAATGAAATATTCTCAGTTTTCAGAAAAAGCTTCAGTTGTGTGTTTTCCTTTTGGAATCTGAATTTACGAAACATCTCAAAATATTCACAACGCCTGGCCTCATCAGCACCACAAACTACATCTAATTACCAGCATCTTAAGCCATGCAGAATGCCTGTAGTTACAGGGAAATCTAACACACACTGACACTCACCTTGTAGACCTCAACTCCTCAAGGACATAGAGTCTGATAAATATCCCACAAACTAATCCAGTGCACAGGTTCCAGCTGTGCTTACTTACTGGTTCAAGGTTGTTATCTAGGCAGACAAGCATAAGACATGGAGCTGGCCATTATTCTGTTGCATCTGGGGCTTCATAACTCAATAAGAACATGGCTGTTGGTGATTTATGCAGCAGACCACAGGAGTCCGTACATAAATCACCAAGAGCTCACCTATCGCTTTCACTTATTCATGCTAGCTATTATTTATAACGCCACCGCCTGGCCTTGTGTGATCAATATCCCTAATTCTAATTACATCTCAAGCACTCGCCACTCTGTGTTGTTGGAACAACACACATTTGCGTCTAAAAATGTTAATCAGCAGGGTCGGCACGAGGCGAAGGAGGGGATGAAAATCACAGAATGAGGGAGAGCAGGGGAATAAGAAGGAGTGTGATTAAGGTAGAGTGCAGGGATGAGAATGTGAGCCTTATTCTCCAGCGGTGGGATGATGTTGACCTGAAATGCCGGTGAGATCACACCTAATCTGTTGTGTTCAGCTGAGGGTCCAAAATAGTGTAGAAGAAAGGCCAAGACCAGATGAATAGAGAGGGGATCAGCCTCACCAAACAAACAGAGCCTTTATCCGGAGCCGAGTGGCCTGTTGACACTCTCCATAGTTGGCTATCACTGCTCCCATCGCCTGTTGACTTTGCTGCTCAGTGGATTTGAGACAAGGATCAGACCAGGGCTCAAGTCAAAGTCTTGTGTTCATAATGCCCAGTATGCTAGCGGACACTATAGGACCCTGGGTGTGATAAGGTCTGTTCACAGCCTCAGTCCCTGCTGGTCAACCTGCTGTTTTACTTCACAAACAACAGCAGTGACAACGATGATAAAAGCCGCTGGTTTCCCTCCGTGGTGTTGATATAATTGGAGCCCCTGAACACATCTTCTCTGCTCAGTTAGCAGTGTAGTGCAGCTGTGAATATGCTTATGTGTGTGGAGCTTTTGATTAAAGCTGATGGAGGCTGGACTGAGGGATCTAATCAGACCAGCAGGACAGAGTATCAGCAACTTGACCTTTTGCGCATTTACTTTTCTATTTATGGACGAGTCACTCCAATTTTACATCCACCAAAAGGATACAAACAAAGTTAAAGCTAGGCAAGCAGCATGAAAAACAAAACCCTGGCCTCAAAATTGCTTCACATCTAATATGTGTTCATGCAGGTAAATAGATGGCACCCATAAAGACGTGACAAGAGTCATCCACATCTGCTGTTTGCACACCAAGAATTACTCACTCTGAAAGATGTGTGTTTGTGTGTGAGCATCTGTGCATCTGTGTCCTGTTTACCGTAAGGATGAGGAGTCTCTGTAATCCAGAGCACTGCTGTGACAACACGGAGAAGTGGGTAGAGTGACGTTCATCCCACGGGAAATAAGACGAGGTGAGATGAAAAGGTCACTTTGAAGAATTGAGTGGGGTGAAAGATACAAAAAGAGAGTTCTCTAATGTGCTTTCATGGAAAGTTGTTTTCTTGGGAGCCATCCAAGGACTGACGCCAGTGACTCAACTTGTTAACATTTAACAAAGAAGGTTTTTTTTTTTTTCACATTTGCAAAAGTCAAACAGAAAAAGGTAATTGTGTAACAACAGAAAAACAAGATTGCAAAATGTCCCAAGATTTTTTTTTCTCAGGGAGGGATAAAACAATTGTGTTTTATAGAAACAATAAAGTGAGTCTGGGGCAGCATGAATAAATGTTGGTATTTTGTGTTGGCATCCATGTGTGCAGGTGTGTGTATCAGCTTTTCAAAAGAGTCTGTTTACAGCTAACAAAATGCCTCCCAGTGGATATTTTTTACATGCCCTGACATAAACTTTTGTCAAACCAGATTTGTCTCATACTTGTTAAACTAATTGGCCTACATCGGAAACTCGAAACAAATCATGTCATGCATTCCATTATGAATCCACCCCAGTGGATTTTGTTGTCAATAGACATAGAGAAAAAGTGGGGGGTGTGTTGGAGAAGACATGGTGGTGTGGTAGCGGGGGCACAGAGCAGAAACACATCATAGTTGTTGTTTAATTTGATGATGTCTCCAGCGAGAGCTATGTGGGCGTGCTGCTGGCTCAGATCTATCTTCCCCTCTCTGTTTGTGAATGTGTTTTTAACCACTAGATCATTGTAGCAATACACCGGTGGCAGCGCTCCGGCATTACCCTGCCTGCAGCATCGATCCTCACAGCTTCATTTACAACACTATGGATTTCTGCATCAGAGGGGAGGAGAGAGAGACAAAAGGGAGACAGTGAGCGAGACGAAAAGGTAGCAGAGTGAAATTTTAGAGGCAATTTTGATGCAAGAGTGTAGTGAATGTCTTAAAACTAAATAGACATACAAGGACTGCTTTGAAGTTAACATGTGAAAACTTCAAAGGACTGAGGCTGTTATGTTGTTTTTCAAGCTGTAGAATTTTTTTATGGGGTTTCCAGGTATTTCAAAGTTGCACTTCTGTTAAGTTGGGGGAATTTCTTGAAAATAAAAAAATGGTGTAAATCAAGGCAACAGAGGCCGAGATGTCAATACGTTTTGTAATTTTTATAGACATATCTCCAAAATCCCTGGATCTGCACGTTCTTTTATACATTCAATTGTTTACCTCACTTTTTAATGGCTGTCTGACCAAGTCTATTGAATTTCTTTAAAAAAAAAAGCATTGACAAAGCTGTCAGTACACATTGACTCATTTTTAGTTGCATATGATGCATATTATACAAAAAATAAATGAATAAATTAAAAAAGAACGAAAATGGAAACTGTCACATAATCCACTACAATGGTGCCAAAAGAAGTCTAGCATATGTAGATGAACACATATTTAAGCTCATAACAATGAAAATTATACCTCATTTTATTTATACAGCACTTTCAAATGCTCAAAGACACTTCAAAAAGTTGCACCGTAAAAAGGAGAACAAACGCATGAGAAGAAACAACATTCAAACAAACGTTCAAAGCGAAGACATCAGCAATTAAAAGCAGTTCTAAAGAGATGGGTTTTGAGCCGTGATTTGAACCGTGGCAGGTAAAAACACTCTGTGATGGGTTTAGGGAGAGTTTCAGAAGGAAGGAGCAGTGATGGAAAAGGTTCTGTGGGCCTAGGTTGGGTGTTTGGAGAGAGGAGGTTGGCTTGGAGACTGCAGGCAGGAGTGGGGGGGATGTAGCAGGTCTTTGAGGAAGGAAGAGGGGCCTGGTTGTAAAAGCTTTGTAGGTGAAGAGAAGGACTTTGAACTGGATGTATCATGGATTAGGAGTACTGGAGCTTAAAGTGGATTTTGGATGATGGAACATGTTGAATGATATTGCAGTAGTCAGCTCTGGGTGTGATGAAACATCATTTAGAGTCTCAGCAGTAGTAGACAAGGGGAGTGGTACACAGAAATAAAGAATGGTTTTGAGGTAGAGGAAAGTAGTTCTGTTGATATTGATGACAGTGTCAAAACATAAAGTGGATTCGATGGTGAGGCAAAAACTCTGGGTGGCATAACTGAAGGATTTTGGGCTGGTGACTATCATTTCTGATTCATCGCAGTTGAGTTGGAGGACATCGGCTTGATTCCATGAATTTATTTTAGTGAGGCAGATGGTCAGTGTGGAGCACGCTGGAGGTGTAGAGAAGTTCTGGACGTCATCAGTGAGAAGCACATCATGCACACTTGTGATCCTCGCTTTCTGGAAACACTCACAGATCCACCACTTCCGCCTAACATAAGGTTCTCCTTCTTGGCCCATTCAATATTACTGGTCCATGGTCACATATTTACATCACTGTAACGTCTTCCCTTTCTATGTGGATGTCACAGAGAAAAGCTGGTTTGTGTATAACATCTCCTGTTTGGTGTATATATCTTTTGGCATGTGTGTATACAAAGCTCCCACCGTGTTCACACATCTTGCGTATCAGCATTGCTGTGAAGCATGCAATGTGAAACCAATATCATGCCATTGCTGGATTAATATCAAAATACAAAGGCACGGCAGTGGAGCTGTGTTATTGTGGACCTCCAATATGAAAAGGGCTACTCACAAATAAATTTACACCTCAGACCTTTGATATTATCTCTGTGAATTTCATAACCTTTGATCATCATCTCACTGTGGTTGGACTGTCCACTTTTTCTACCAGCTAAGAAATATTAAAAAAGTTGAATAGTTTTTGTCCTTTCAAAAGCTCATACTGTTTTGTTTTGTTTTGTTTTGTTTTGTTTTGTTTTGTTTTGTTTTGTTTTGATGGTTTTGATGGTTGAGTTTCTGATCAGGTTCAACAATGAACTCAGAAATCAGAAATCTGCGAAGTCATTCACAAGAGCTCACTGTTGGACAAATGCTGCCTTTTGACTTGCATCCCTCCATTGCCACCCCATAAAACTTTGAAAAAAGTGCAATGTCATATTGGTTGCATTGAAAACAATGCATGATCTTGCATCCAGTTTCATTGCCAAGCTTCCCACTACTTATTCTTCACTTGGCCACTGCAGGTGTTGAATCCACACCTATAATAAGCTGCATCTTTTGACTGTGTATGTGGCCAAATCAACCCATCTGAATATTGTTCTGGTTGTTTACCCCTTAACCAACAGCAAATGCATTAAGCAGCAAAAGACCCATATAATAATACCCTCAGCAGTTCAGGGTGGAGACCAAAACAAAGCTCAAAGGAGAGTTACTGTTTAATTTACATTTCATGTAACATTACAGAATTGATTTTGTTTCATGTCTGCTAGATGCTGACATACAGTAAGCAGCAATTTGCCACCATCTTAACCATTTCCTTCAACATGTCTTGAAGTATTCACAGCTTCTTCTGTTTCCTCACGTGGCTAAAATCCAGGTTGATGGTACAATCTCAAGATGAGTCAACACTGCTGCATGACACATATTGCTCATTCATGACAGATATTGCTTGGGTAATGACATCACATCCATAATTGATTGGCATTTACAAATGCAGAAAGCGTATATTGATGTAATTTGAGTCCTGGCATATAAAGTGGGTCTAGTTAATGTATCCAGGGGGATTTATAATTCATTAAATCTCTGTAGCACCAATGGTTGAGGCTTAGTATTGAGGATGTGCCAGCAAAGAACCCGGGGGGGGGGGGGGGGGGGGGGCAGCGAGCATGGAGTCAGAGGTCAATCCACTGAGGCATAATATAACATCCACAAATGAATGAGCTCAGTGCCCCCTCTAACACTCTCACTCCCTGGTTTTAGAAGCTTGGAGGGATTTCTTTAATCAAGGGGATCAGAGGGACTTATAAATGTCCACTACCTAACACAGCCAAATACAGTGACTGTGCAGAGGAGATAGGTCTTTTCTTTGGTTTGGCTTCAAGGGCTATGTGTGTTACTTCAACTAAATAATTGCACATTTCCTTTTGAAGATAACAATTAAATCCAGGTATATGCAACCATGTCATGTGTGTATATAGATGCATAAGGTATGGGAACGTTCAAATTTATTTGGTGTTTTTTCACACAACATCGATTAGTGCTAAACCTTTAATTCAAACCAAAGTAGACGTTTTCGTTAAGACATTTACTGCAAGCAAGGCATTTGTGATGACAAATTTAGGAAGGCTGATTAGTGTTTAACATAAACAACCTTGTGCATACAACAAGGTCCATTTCAAAGTGGTCCTCTCAGTTTCTTGTGAGAAAACTTCCCTTGTCTCCAAAGAGTCCTGACCTCAACCCAATCCAACAGCTTTGGGATGGATTTAGGACTGAGCACAAGGCTTAATCTCCAACATCAGTGGAGGCCGCAGCAAAACTCCTGTGACTTCATGAGGGTAAATACAAGCCAGTATTCTCCGCAAATAAAACCCAGATTGGAGCAATCTGAGCCTGGAGAAATGCATCTATTGCTAACAATCAGAGACAAAGATGGCAGTGCTTTTTGTGCAGCTAAGAATGGGTTCATACTCTTGCAATGGGCAGGCATATGTAAAACCATTCTGCCTCTTTCATAAACCTGGATTTCCTTCACATAATTAGAACACATATTCAGAAAACTCCTACCTCTGAAATTTTTACCAAATAATCTTTTTAAAGTGGTATTGGCTTTTGCAAGAACAGTCACATTGAATGGTAGCATTTTCAGTTTTTTTTTTTTTTTAATTTCAGGGGGAAAAAAAATCCTTCTTGTATAAGATTCACGCCACTCTCATATCCATCAGTCAAACATGTAGGCATCCATAACTGCCCTCCACTGCTACAGATGCAGCTGTTCTGGCAGACCCATGCAGACTTACTGTAATCATATAAGCCTATTTCAGGTTGTCCTGTGAGAAATAGAAAATACATGGAAATAGCAGAAAAGGCAAGAAAGTTCAAAGAAAAACCAGGGAATGTTACAAAGAAATCTGGAAAACTGAAAAGTAACACTGCATGTGATCCAGTAAAGTTTAAGGACTAATAAATTAATAATAAAAAGTCACGTTCAGGCATTGACAAAGCAGAAAACACTCAATCAAGGGCTGCACTGATTAATGCAGTCCTGATCAACTTGTTTTACTTCACTATCAGTTGAAATTATCACTTTAAAGTGGTAATAAAAGGGATATCACAGCCATAACAAATTGCTGACTATGCACTATCCTTTACTTTACACTGATTTGTAAACATGTGGAAACAGTCTACCACAAGTCAAAATATTACCAAAATTGTCAAAGTCTGCTAGCATCTGGTGAAGAGGCTCTGGTCAGTCAATAAACCTCAAATATAGGAGGACCAATGTGGGTTTCTTTCTGGCTGTGGGGCCGTGGACCAACTCCTTGCCCTACAGAGGTTCTAGGGTATTATAGGTGCTTGTTAGTCCACCCTTATTGTGTTTTGTGGATTCTGAGAAGGCCAACAACTATGTCCTTTGGTGGGCCATGTTGGGGGTTTCCAGGTCAATACTCCCATCCCCAATTCCTGTGTAACCAAAGTCAGCTTTATCTGCACACTTCCCACAAATACAGACAAATGCCTGCATGTTTGCTGCCATCAGGGTTTCCCCTCATCAACTATCCTGTTTGTAATCTTCATGCACCAGATTTCAAGGTACAATCTGGGTCAAGAAAGTTTTGTGTCCATGAGACTCAAAATGCCATCTCTGCTTTTTGCAGATGATGTGATTCTGTTGGCTTCATCTGGCTGGGACCTCCAAAAGGAAGTCTGCAGCCAAGTTGGGATGAGGGTCAACACCCCAGAGTCTGAGGCCATTGCTTCCTGCCAAGAAAAAATGGTGCATTGCTCTCTCTGTGTAAGGGGTTAGTCTCTGCCTCAAGGAGTTCAAGTATCCCTGAGGCCTGGTCGGTAAAGTGGTATGTGAGATTGAAAGATTGTAAGATGGTGCATCAGCAGGAATGCAGACATTATACTTTACCATTGTGGTGAATAGGAAGCTGAGCTGGAAGGTGAAGCTTTTGATTCCCCAGTTGATTTATGTTCCAATCCTCATTTATGGTCATGGGGTTTGGGTTGTGACCATAAGAATGAGATTGATGGTTCAAGCCACATAAATAACTTTCCTCAAAAGGTGGCTGGACTCAGCCTGAGAGATAAGGTTCAAAGTCAGGCATCCAGAGTAGATCCACTATTCCTTCAATAGGTGCTAATTCCAGGGGTTTAGGCATCTGATATGGACACCTCTTGGTGCCTTTTTTGCTGGTTTCTTGGGTACATCCAGCTGGAAGGAGATCTTGGGACAGACGCAGGGCTTGCTGGAGAGATTATATATTCCATCTGGCCTGGAAACACCTCAGAACCCCCAGAAAGAGCTGTTAAATGATGTTGGGGAGAGGTATGTCAAGGTTGGCTTGCTTAGCCCGCTGCCCCACAACATGATCCTGGATAAGCAGAAGATGAATGGATCTTGTGAAATAGTCCCTCTTGAAATGATTGATTTTCAGTTAGACGTCTACTTTTGTCAAAATGCATCTGTGTTTTGTGTGTTAACTAAAAAGAAATACATTTGTTATTTTGAGGCTGCTGGGCATATAAAATAACTACTTTTTAACAGACAGGCTGGTCTTTTCCCTTTGTCAATACTTGTTAAGATAACAGTCCACAGCTGGGCTTATTTACAGTACAGACAAGGGAGCTGTATTGATCTAACTCAGCAAGAAATATTCCCAAAAATATGAAATTATTCCTTTGAACACTCAACATAGAGAGCAGCATATTTTTGAAAATGTTGCCTTTAGACTTGATAGGTTATATTTTTGAACAATGAGTCCATATTAAATTTACTGTCTGGTGAAAGTGTGCAAATTAAACCTCTTGTGTAAAGCTCTCTTTGGAGAGTGCGGTCAGTTTTAGCAGCGCAGAGCATACGAGTATAATGTTTGAGTGTCCACACACTTTGTCTGAGTGTTCACTTTTTTCCATGCTGTGCTTTTTATTTGATCTAATCCCTGGATTTAGAGAAGGAAGTCAAACTTAAATCCTATTTAAATGTTATAAAATTCAAAAGTATGCTTACAGTTCAAAGTGGTTCCTTTTTAGACTTCAAAGAGCTTGTATACTTATTACTGTAACAGGTACTCAGGTGATATAATCAGGTCAAGACCCAATGTTCAATATCCATTTTTGGAAGAATGGTCCTTGTTGGAAAAAGAGGGTCAGGACAGAGGTATATCCCTGGAGCTCTTATCAGCTACACTTTTAGCTACACACACACAAACTCACACTATTATCCAGAAAGAAATGCCTTGGGTAAGATAAAAAAAAAAGGCTTCACACTGCCTAGCCTACTACTGCTGCATCATCTGTCACACAACAAATTTTGGTTCAAGTACATCCCAAAACACACTCATACATAAATACAGCTAGACATAAACACTTGTACGTGAATACAGACACACACATACACACTCTGAGGTGTGTATTCAGAATGATGCAACTTGCAGGTGCAACAGTGAAAGAAGAGATTTGAGTGTAGAGCTGCCACCAGATGCCACTTTTTTCAAATCCACTTTTCTTTATGTCAGTGAGGGCTTTGTTCACAGACTTTTGCTGTGCAGCTTATATAAAGCGTGTTATTCCTGCATAGCTTCTCTGCTCAGATTGCCTATTAGAGGAAAACACAATATTTCATTATGGAACTTTCTATTTCTCCAAATCACTTCACTGGCTGATAAAGCGGGACTGCATTTGGTCAGTGAGACAAGTTATCCTTCTATGGACACCCGCAGGATTTGTCATGATTATGCACCACTGAACCATAGCTCAGAAAACCCTATGAGCGCAGAGATTATAGGACATATAGAAAAGAAAGGAATATCAGAGCCTGACAAGGTTGGGGGGAGAAAGAAGAGCAGAGAAAATTCTGGACCACACGCTGTCGTGTGACTGCAGAGGAGCCAAGGAAAGGCAGAAAATAGAAGTCGTATTTGATATTTAATTGGAATTGATCCTGAGGAGCGACTGAAAATTTTAACAGTGGGGAAATCCATACATTTCAAGCGTGGAGAGATGCTGTGCACCTGTGTGTGTGTGGGGGGGGGGGGGGGGGGGGGGGCATGTTTTTTGTGCAGATATACAAAGAAAAGAAAAAACACACACAAAAAAACAAACAAAACAAAAAAGGGGAAAAAAATGAAACCAAAAAAAGCCAGTGAGTCACACATCAGAAGAACAGAGGCGAGCGGAGTATGGGGGGTGCACAAAAATGAGGAGAAAAAAAAGAAAAAGGGAGCACAAGCAACTCAGGAACAGAGAGCAGAAGGTGGAGAAGCAACAGACAAGTTTTAATATTTCTTCAGAGATGATTTATTTATCCACCTTATGGCAACACCACCCGTCTGAGCCAAACAAACCAACAAGATCCTCAATAATGGAGGCACGGAGTAAAGGAGGTGTGCAGTTTGAGCTCATTGATGTACTGTTTAAAAATATATATATTTATATATATGGAGCTAAAATTGAACCACCTGTTTATCCCGCAATGGACTGTCTAGAGGCTGTTTTTCTGTAATGATTTCTCTGTCTTTAACACTTTTCAAAATATATTTTCTAATATAAAATCATTTCTGATTGTTATTGCAATGTATAAGAATGTCAGTAAACTGTCAGTGTTGTGTGCCTGTCTGTGTGCAAACACAGCACTGCGACAGACAGAAATGCCCATTCTGTACCCACTAGATTCTCTGTAAACAGCCATAATGAGCCTCGATAAAAGACAAACATGAAAGTGAGGGATACATTACCATGTGTGAAGAAGGAGGAATGTGTGTGACGTCCTGTCCCTTCACCACCTCCGTCTTTGTCTGTGTGCTTGCGTGTGGGCATATATGCACATGTGCACAAACACAGAATGGCACACAAACAAAACACAGAAAGCCAATGCCTAAAGACAAAAGCTGCGCTGCGGAACAAAAGACGACCAAAAAAGCCATCAAGACACCCGCAGCAGGCACCCATTGTGATTAATGAAAACAAATATTGGGAGAGAGTGGGGCACAGGCGCAGAGAAACAGCACAAACAATGGAGCAGACAGCATAATGCATTCAGGGTTCGCTGACGGCCCTCCAGTGCAGAATGAGAATAATAGGAGGGGAGAGAAAGTGGAATAGAGGGGCAAGAAAGAGGGAGAAGGAGGGGAGGAAGAGGAAACAAGGGCACTAATGCAAAATCCATTCTCCCTAAAACCACCAACACACACTCACTCACAGTCTTACACTGGCCAAACCAGCGTCTGTGCTTACATCTGCTACACAGTGCAACTCTGTGTTTTCTGCAGACCTGAAATTGTGTGCATGAATCTTACACACCTGGCTACACTTCTTTATCCCCATCTGAACCGATGTGAGTGAGCTGAAATGGGTTAATATTGCTGTGGTACTGTAAGTGTTAGGTGCTTAATGTCATGGCTGGAGATACATTGAACCTGTCATTGCAAAGTAATGACATACTATAAACCTATAGTATAAACCAAATTACAGAAAAGCATCCAATGTGACACAGCCTGTGATTTTCAGCTCAGTTTACGATTTTTGGGTCAGAGTTTATCAATCGGGTTATTTTAGAAAATATTAAAGAATATAAATGAAAAAAAAAAGCTAACGTTCCATTTACTAGATTTGACCTGATGACATGGTCATAAAGTGGTTTGTTTAACTGTCGTGTCAAATATTGCACTATTTTACAGAAGATGAGTGGGCCATGGATGTTTCTTTTTTATGTTATCTCATCATAACGATTTATTATTTCATTATCCTTACATGACAAAGATTGTTTTCTCGTGATAACGAATTGATTAATAACATGTCTGTCTAGGTTTGAACCTACAAGAGCTACAATAAACTGTTTCCAGCCACTGGGTGTAGCTGTAGCCTACAGATAAGTTACACCTTAGTTTGTTTACTTTAGGGACTTCCTGTTAGCAGCTGAGAGGCTGGCCAAAACACTTTTAAATGAATTAAAAAATGTTCAATTACGTCTCACGTTATGTTGCAAGGTTAAAGTTAGACTAAATTTATGTTACCTCAGCTTAGCTGAAGCTACTGGATAGACAGGAGTTTGTCAGCCTCTCATCTGCTAACTAGTATCCCCTAAAGTTCATGCGCCTCACCTCAAGATAAAGAGAGGCCATATATAGATATATGAATGAGACTGTCTTAATGTCACCTTTCCAGTGCCAGAAGGATTCTTGTATTAATTTTCCAATTCTCATCTTTTTTCAATGTTTTAATCAAATATTTTCTGTCTTTGATAAAACGTTTTGATCAATGATGAAAGAATCTGAAGGTTGGCCGTGGATCGCATTGTCCCTCTATCCAGCACACAGGTATTCAGACCGATGTAAAGTGAACAGTGGACTATTTGACAAAAGAACACTGTCCCCAACTTTAGCACTACCCATCTATCGTTTTTATCAGACATGAGAACAGCATGTAACATCTGCTCAGTTTCAAAGCAAAACATCATATTCTTGACCATTTATTAGATCAGCTGATAAATTCTCATTGATTCTTGTGATCCATGCATACCGCAATAAGACTCTGTGTAAAAAAAACTGCACAGCAGAATCTATTAGTATTAAACACATTTCAACCTGCTAAAACACAATTTTGTAGTTATGCAGTATACTCAGTAATAGAGCACAGAAGTCACAGAAAAATGTTCAAATGAGCAGTAATCCAGTGACAGGAAAGCACTGTAACCTGTTGTTTGAATGGTGATCTCTCTATACTGAGCCCAGCTGCTCCTGGCTGCTCTCAACTGCATTGCTCTTCATACACACTTTCTGTGTAGCAGGGCTGAAAGCAAACATTCAAATAAATGCCCATGGATGGATGTAGTGAAAGATAAACAAAATTTGTTATTATATATTTCAAATAAAATATTTTTGGCAGCATGTTTTGTAGAAAATCAGATGTAAATGCATGTTCCAGGTCAGTTGTGTCTTTGGATTGTGTCTTTGGTTGTATCTGTGGATTCATTGACTGGTACATACATGATGTCTGTCTTTTTTAACACTGAGAGTATTGGACGGAGGTGCATTTCAGTAACAGATGCCACACTAACTTTAATATTAGTATGTACAAAAGCCAGCACATGTTGTCCCCATAGACTATAATTAATGGACGTAGTCTCCGCAATGTCACCCGTCTGTTTCTGAAACAGGGTTTTGAAGCAAATCGGCCGACGTGGCCATATTGGAAATGGGGCAGGCCTTGAATCTCCAAACTAATTGGAGATTCACCCACTGAGCTGAGCTGTGCCTCTGATTGGGTGAACTTGTGATCTTAATATTGTCTAAATTGCTGAGTAAGAAAAAAATTTACCCCCTGTACAGTACATGCTGTAAGCGAAATTAGTGATTCAGACAGGAGACATTTTTGTACCAGGCAGTAAACATGTTTATTTCTGCTGTAAAAAAAAAACTGCTTTTTTCTTGGCTTCATGACACTCAATGATCTGCAGATTTTAGCACCTCCGCATTATCTCATATTTCAGACCAGAAGTTGCCACTTGGTTGTCCCACTACTTAAAAGTCTGTGAATGGCCACCCCTTTTTCCAAGATCCATGACACATGGTGGATACTACGTTGGCTCTTTGGGCTGTGCAGGATTTCTGTGTTCGTTAGCTGCAGATACACTCTGGCCCCCTCTCCTGTAATCCCCTTGGAAAGCTGGTCTAGAGAGTTTACTCACAGTGATGCCTCTGAACTTAATATTCTTTGATTACTGCAACACAGTCACTGCAAATAAGGCATGTTGGTCTTGTGTTTGGAGTTGGCAGAACTATAAAAAATAATAATAATAATAAAATAAATGATGCAGTCCAGCCAGGGTTAGACTGCCTGATGTCACTGTCCTTTTTTCACAGTTTTTGTGTTGTAGTGTAGACAACATGTTTAAAAGAGAGACCACTTTTCACAAAGACTACATCGGTGAACCTCTGCTCTGATCAGCAGTGTGAAAGCACAACTCAAAAACAAAGACAGGAATGAAGTACAGTGACTCATTTACGAGTCAAAGTCAGCCCGAGGACCGCCAATTAAAAGTGCAATGCAACCTTTGTCGTAAAGTTTTGGATGACACCAGTTATAGAAAGGAATCTGTTTTGCCTTAAGGGAGTCATTGTAGATGAGCTCTGATCACTTCTTACTGTATGGAGGAGATTTTGAGGAGTCTGTGTTACATTAACAAGACAAATCCATAAATCACCTCAGAAAAGCCACAATCAAAAAGTGTAGGTCATGAATGGATTTTTCTCAAGTGTCAAAAACCATAATACTTGGGAAAAACAACATTCAGGTCTTACCCTTTTTGAATTTTCAACTGCTTTCAAGACACAACAAACTGTTTCATGCTTCGCATTCATCAAATAAAAGCCACCAGTGGAATAAATATCTCTGATGAAACTAACCGCAAAGAAAGAAGCATCCAGGAGACACCTCTGCTCATTAGACTGCAGCTAATTAAGCCTCTGCTGATTAGATCCTCATGATGCTCAAAGGTATGAATGACAGAGTGATCCTCAGTGTCCTCTGTCAGCCTCAGATGATGTAAAGAGAACTGGTGCCAGACTCGATCATTTGGCCCTGACCATCCACATTTAGCTTAAACCTCCCAGCTTGACTCAGTCTGTGTGATAAGACACATACGGGGCTTCCAGCAGCTCTGCAACCCTCAGGCAATCAGTGCTACTTATTTTCCTTCATCGACAGTCGCTAAACAAACAGATCCAGCAGGAGAGGGATGAAGGAACAAATTTATGTTGTGAGACAAGGTGGTAGCCGGGGGAGGAGGGATGCAAGCAACAGTCCGGCTGTCTGGCCGACAGGCTTTCTTTGGAGGGTTGTGTTATTCCCATTCGGCTTCATTACAGTCTTATCTCTTGGTGAACCACACAGCCAGTGAGACGGGGCCAGAGAAGCACTGTGAGGTTGTGGACCCTGCACACCTGCCACCTCAGATAAAATAAACATCACATTAGGGCTCAGTTTTGGCTCCTCCTTTCAATGTTTTTCAGCCTCTCTCATCTGCCTTCTTTGTTTATTAACCCTCTCTCCTCTTCATCTGTTTGCTCCCCCTCTCTCCTCTCATCCTTTTGTCCCTCCCTCCCTCACTCCCTGCAGCTCTTCCTGACAGGGATGTGATAATGGGATGCTAAATTAGGACCATCCCGTTCCCACCTATCATCCTCTCAGCAGCTGATGTGATCTCTCACCTGTAAGGTCAAAGGCTAATCTGTGTAAAGCAGTCAGAACCATGGTCAGAATAATCAATCACCCAGCGCTGTGATATCACAGGTGCCACAAAATGCTGTAAACACCACTGTGAAATCCCCCAAACAAACACACCTGCTGCTGTTATGTGCATTTCAAAAAGCGAGCACCGGCAGCTTTCACCTACCGATACAAAGACTGAATAATATCCAGATTCAGCGTAATTAGCAGGCATTTATTTTGAAGCCTGTTTTAAATATCAGCCACAGTGATCACGCTGCCAAATATTTGTCATTTCATGGTGGAAAAACAGCTTCTTCAGCTGCTGGCATAATAGGAGGTGTTTACGTGTTTTTTTTTTAGCCTTTCACTCCCGTTCCTTTGCTGGAAAATCTAATCACTCTCACAGGTTTCACTTAATCACATGGAAAACAAAACCTGAACTATTGAGTCTCTTTAATCCACTTTGTGAATACATATTGGAGAACACAGCTTTCAAATTCCAAAAGGGATTAGTTCTAAACGGCAGAGACAGAGCGGCCTTTGAGGGGAGCTAAAATTACAGGTGGAGTGATCCCTTCTAAAATTATCCAACTCTTTTATATTGCGCCTCTGAAGAATTCATGCTCATGTTTAATTCCCAAGCTCTGATAACGAATGTCTCCTCCAAGCACCTGAAGATTAATACACTTTTACCAGGTGCTCTCCGTCTTTTTATAACACACTCCAGCTATTTAAACGCTCAGCTGTCTGGCTGTCAGCTTACAGCATGAGGTCATTTAGAGAAAGTCTTAACCCATGGATATACTTAAAGAGTGCTGGGGCAAATAGAGTCTGACACAAGTAAAGAGAAAGGAAACTTAAAAGGGAGAAAAATCAAATGAAATCTGAGTTGAACTTAAGCATGCTAACATTTAGCATATTTCACACATTGATGGACAAATACTTGTGTAATGTAGTGAGTTTCTAGTCCCTTGAAATCAGGCTTCACAGACCACTTATTATTATTATTATTATTATTATTATTATTATTATTATTATTATTATTATTATTATTATTATTATTATTATTGGTAGTCGTATAGTAGTGATACTGATAGCCCTCCTTTGAAGAGAGTCCCTGGTCCCAGTTTAATTCCATGGGTTGTTATTAAGATAACTGTGAATGGATGTTGGTATGTTCAAAGTCTATCGTTACATGGCTATATTTTTTTAACTTTTGCTCTTTTGGAATTTTTTAAATGTTTCCTTTAGAAGGAAAAGTGGCATGCACAGGTTCCTGTGTGATTTTAAAAGTCATTTAGATATAAGTATAGATAAAGAATGCCAAAGCATCTGTACATCAATTTAAGTGGAAAAAGTACAGCTGCCACCAGAAAAAAAAAAAAATCCTTTCAAGCCAACAACACAAGCAGAAAACAGCGGGTTGTTGATGAATAATTTTCTGTGCTGACTCCCTAAAGAAGGCAGGGACTGTCTGAAGGCTCCATGTTACAGTCACATCACATAGACACTGAGAATTCAGTGTTAGAATTTCTAATCATTGGTGAACAGCTGAATGTGTGCTTCCAGATTTAGATTTATTTTCACATGTGCAGCTGGCGTTTATACTTAAGAAAAAGTTGATGTGAAGGGGAAAATCTGGTTTGATTTTTCTCAGATTGTCTATAAAAATAAAACTTCCAAGTTGCAAATACCTTTTGTTTGCATTATCTTTGTTTGTTTGGCTGTCAATCACAACACCCGGCAGCTTTCTGTCACAGAATCGCTCCTAAAGCTTCTTTGTGCCTGTGATGGTTGTCTGACAAGCATCCAGTTTCTTACTTGAGTGACCAGTCCCGCCTCATCTAGACTATGTCTAAAGTGGCAAAAACCAGCACCTTGCTGAATAGCGCAGTCTGAAACCCACTCCAAGAGTACTCTGAAGATGAAGTTGCACATAGTAGTTTCCCTCTGTTTACTCACATTCCTCTTTCATCCTCAGGAACAGCTCTACAAAAAGCAAAACAAACTGCCACCTCTTCTTGCTAGCACATTCACAAACTTATTGCTGCTTCTGTGTCCTTTTTTCAGTAGAGTGCTTCAGTCCCCGTCCCTCAATCATTGGCATGTTTTAAACTTATATTACATTATGTGTAAAGGCAAAGACCATTTTAATTATCCATAGATAAAAAAAAAAATCCATACCTTAAAAAACTTAAGACACACATTTAGTTCTGCCATCTGTCAGCTAAATATTTGGCTGAATTATCTTTTTACACCCCAAGTCACCGGGGAAAAAAGAAAGAACCCACAAAGTGAACCATTCTCCAACAGCTACGTCCAGATCCTACATTAAATGTTCCCAACAGCAAGCTTCACAGACACCTCTCACTACATCTGGATTGCTCAATGCATAAGCTGTGCCAGATGCCCGTCAGGTGTTGTAAACCTGACTTTGCCTACTGTGAAGGACAACATTCTGTAACTCTATACAATACTCAACTCCCCTCAGATCCTCCTGGTATGTGAGTGGTTGGTCATTGCCTCCAGAGTGAGCTTTAATCACGTTTCCTTTGCATATGTTACAAACTAAACTGTTCAGTTTACTGTTCAGCAAAACATGAGCGTGTTCAATAAAAGCTTCCCAGAAATATGAACTACTGATGCTGTATTTGCTGAGCCAATACTGTCCAATTCTGTATGGTGCAGATTGACAGAAATATTATTACTGCATTGTTGAAAAACAAAATATTGAAGAAACTCAAGACTTGAACTGCTTGGAAAATTAAAGTGTCCATTTATTCATACAGAGTTTTGAAGATAGAAGAAATTTCTGCTTGTTAAGGCTTCTACTTCAAACAAACCCACTGGTGTGGCTAAAGAGCACTTAACTGGATTAAAGGATCTACAAATGATGCATCCTTACGGGCTCATAAGGACAGCATAGAGCTTTGTGCAAATCCTATTTGTGTATTTTACAGGAAATTTAAATCATACCCTTTAATGGGCAGGAAATGGTCAAGAGGGATACTAAAGTCAGTAAAGTGTGATTTGAACATGAACATCTTAAGAAAATGTTTCATATTGTATATATTCATAAATTTCATACTTTCATATTAGGAGTGTCTGTCTCACTGTGGTACAGTAGGAAAAGTCAGATTAACAAAGTTAGAGAGACCTTTCCTCCGAGGACGGTGAAATGATGTAAAAATTGTTTGGCGATCCATCACGTAATCGTTGAGATATTTCATTCTGGACCAGAGTAATGGCTTCAACTTCCTGTCCAATGGGCCAAAAATGCCATCACTATAAAACCACAGAAAATCTATTACATGTACGGTGTTGTTTTGAATGTCTCCTTCAATTTACATAAATCAATTTTGGAGAAAAAAAAAAAACAGCCCAAGAGTTCAAACTCTGCAAAAAGCAAATAAGACCACAAACTCAGACCAGCATCACATCATAAAACCAAACACTCTGCTGTCACCCCCGCGCCTCCTTGTGCCAACACAAGCCAAACTTTGAGTAATGAAAAAGCATATTCAGATTTCACACTCCAATAACAACAAGTAATCAAAGCCGGTGGTGGAGCCGCGTCGACAGAGGCAGCAGACCGAGGCGGAGTGAGGCTGCTGCAGCCCTCAGTCACACTCTAAACACCTGTCTTCAAATGGACACATCAATCCCTATTTCACAGCCTGCCTGGCCTCCCACATGCACACACATTATTATACAGTACACACATGTGAGGCATTCAGTATGTGAGCGCTCACAAAACTCTGCAGACCTTTCCACATATCTATCCTCGCAGAAGTTTTTAAAAATCTACTGTGGCAGAAGACTTTTGGACAAAGTAATTATCTTCAAAGTTAGAACATGAAGGCAGCAAAAGGATGGGGGTGAAAGAAGATGGGAAGCAGTAGAGAGAAATCAATCCGTTGCAATGCAGCATACACTAATCTCCCTCTTCTGCAGGACGGACTGACTCACAGCTCAGGAGTGACGAGGGATCGTGCGGCATGGGAGAAAATGGTCCTGGGCCGAAAAGAGGCTTCTGAAAAGCACTTAGCACCTGGTCTGGGATAATACCCATTCTGTCTCTCTCTCTTTTCCCCTCTCCCACTCAAACACACACACACACACACACACACACACACACACACACACACACACACACACACACACACACACACACACACACACAAGCACTTTGCCTAATAGAGTAGCAGCAGTAGTCAGCGTTTCCCATGGCAGGCTGTAATCGCATGGCTGGACTCAGTGATGGATTTTGGGTTAGAGGCAGCATCAGCACCACTGCAATAAACACACACATACACACACGCACACACACACCACACGCACACACACACGAACATACACTTTGGTATTTACACAGAAGGTTCTTCGTGTTAAAGGATTCACGCTGATATGTGAAAGTTAAATGAAAATGGCAGATGAAGGATAATGGTTGTTGCTTCTTTTCCCTTTTTAGACAACTTTTAAAAATTTAAAATTTCTTTACTGTAATTGACAATCACCAGAACGTACAAAAAATTCACAGGGTTGATACAGAATAAGAAAGTCAAAGGATGTCGTCCATATGTTTCTGTGTCAAAAGCAAAGCAACTAGTTTAAAAAAAGTGTGACTGTTCTAACTTCATTAAAAGCAAACACAGTTTGTCCCGCTCAGTTTTGACCGTTTTATTTTTATTTTTTTTGACAGTGACACTTTAGTCCTCCAAAAAATAAACAGCTGACAGTGTTTTGAAAGCCCAAAAGCTTACTTAGGCATTTACCATTGTTGCAAAGGTATTTCAAGAATCCCCAAAGACTCTTTTAACCATCTGGAAGAATACAAGAAATCCATCTGCTACCAAGTTAAAAAAAAAAAAAACATGAACACCAACAGGAGTTTCCCAAAGTCTGTCTCTACTGCTTCATCCAAAATAGCATTCCTTAATTCCAAACTGCATTTGCCCATGTTTTCTTTTTCTTTTCACCTAAATTAAACATAAAGTTAAACATTTTTTTCCTCAGCTTCTACATTAAAGCATTATCACACTGTTTTTAATTTCCAATTTCCTTTTTTACTTACTTAACTCAACAATTTGTGTCAGCGTTTTTTAGTTTAAGCGCAAGCTCATTTTAACATTTCAAGATGTGACAATGCAACTAGCTTCTGCCTAAACATACAAGAATGATTCAGTTCAATCAAAAGTTGTCTAATGTACATGTTAAATATACTCTCTGCCAGTACTCAATAAGTTAAATAAGAGCCCACATGTGATAAAAAAAAGGAGTATAGGTTGCGAACATGAACATAGCTATACTTAAAATGAGTGGGCAGTGTCCTCTCTCAACCAGAAGGTCAAGGGTTTGATGTCAGGTCCTTCTGTACACATGCAGGAGTGCCCTTGAGAAAGGCACTCTAATACCAGACCTAAAAGCCATCACTGTTCCATTGCCGTTGTCTTGGTGTATTTGTGTCTGTCAGCACATTCTCTTGGTGTCAGCAGCACAGACTGTGTAATTAATGGCCTCCGTAGCCTCCGTAACATCACCTGTCTGTTTCTGAAACAGAATTTTGAAGCAAAACGGCCGGCGTGGTCATATTGGTAAATGAGGTGGGTTTTGAGTCTCAACAGTAACAGCCAATCGAGCACCTGGCAGTCATGTAAGCTGAACTGTGCCTCTGATTGGACAAACTGGCGATCATAATATAGAAAAAAATACTAATTTTGTAAAAGAATTTAGATTTTTGAGTGGGTTTTGCTCAGGGACACAATGTACACTTCACATGTACGTTTGCCTTTGACATCAATGATGTTGCAGGTGTGTCTGTATTTCCATCTTGAAAACATCAGGTTTAACTTGACAGACCGCTCCATTTCTGCAATGTATATATATATATATATATATATATATATATATATATATATATATATATATATATATATATATATATATATATATATATATTATTCGCAATTCCTATCCTGTGCCTGGCTGAGCAAGCCAGGTCAGATAACAGGTTTTAGATATCAGTGCATAATAACGTACCACATTTCAATGTCGGTAACAGTAACAGTAACAGTAACAGTGTTGTAACTTTTGAAATAGTAATCAATTAGATTACCCAATACTGCAAAACCAAAATGGCAAAATATTCCCAACACTGCTTTCATCAGACAGTTTGTATAAAAATCGTACAAGTGTCACTTACATAATGTATAAACTGGTCAAGTCCAGCTATTTTAGATAAGAAACTGCCTGAGTTATAGCAGTGATGATTACATCAACAAAATATGAGAAAAAAAAGATGAGAAGAAGTCAAGCAGCAAAATTTGATTTCATTGTTTTCAACAACAAGATCAGACAGGACTGGAACATGGATGGTTGGCTCTCAGGCTTTCAAATCCATATTTTTCCCACTGTGCAGCTGATCTGTCTGTCAAATATGAAGCAATGTCTTCCCGTAAATGTCTGATCTGCTAAAAGGGAGCGGTATTAATTTGTCACTTATCTGCATTAAAAACGCCACAGGTACAAATTCTCACTGCCTCCACGAATCTTTCCCTTACTTCATGATCATTTTTCCCAATGGATGTCACTCACAAAGTCTCAACCAGCTGCAATTATGTCAGTTTAATATTCAACCCCCCCTCTCTGATATGTTTAATACATTGTGTCATCCAAGCCTTGATTCATTCTTGTTTTGGAAGCATATTTAGTAAGACTTTTGATTGATGCCAAATCATCAAACGATGATGAAGTTTAGAGATAAATGAGCTGGATGTCCGTCCAGCCTGCTTGGAATCACAGGCAGATTTAAGAACCATCATAAAAGTTTAATGCAGTATTTTTTTCAGTGTTCACTGGCAGTCACAGTCCAGTCTGACACACATCATTGTTTGCTTTGTTGTGGGAATGTGTGTTCTTTGCTTTTTAGTTTGAAGTCAAAGGAAATATGTGTGAAATAGTAGCCAAAGAGAGATCAGATATCCCTGTATATTACAAATTAAATGCAAACATTGAGGGAGTTGCAAGTTGTGTTGAAACCTTTGTTTCTATCAGAACATTGAATCTTTTCTAATCTGGACAGTTAACAAAGTCTCTGAGGTTTTCACAACAGCCTAAAGTGTTGTTCAACAACAACTTTCTTGATTTCACATTGTTAGTTATGAGTTATTGGAAAACCTGATCAGTCTAAAGCTCTGTGACTCACATGAAAAAGTACTTCATGAGAGGCAGAAACCAAGGCTAATCAATAAGTTAGTGTTTATCAGCTGATGTAAGAGTGTGTAAGGGCTGATTTTGAGGTGAAGAAACACGGAGCTGTGATTAGCCTCGTAGATTTACTCTGTCTGGGGCATTGAGGGAGAGATAAGGGATGTTTGTTCAAAGAGATCTATGGCTCAAGAAGACAGCTAAATAATTCACTCTCTCACATACAAAAGCACATAGGAATCCTAAGCATTCAGAAAACTCTGAATAAAAGTGAGTTTATGTTCAAACTGTACTCAAACCTTAACTCATGGTCAAAACCCTGTCTGCACTCGTATAGATCAAGTATTTTGAGAACTGCATGGAGACATGCTGAGCTGCCACCAGCTGTGAGTAGATGAATGATTGAAGGAGATCCAGCAGAATTTTTCCTACTGTATTTCGCAGCTCCTTGAGTATTGCATTGGCCCATAAATACCCAGCGAGGGAGATGATGTGAAAACTGGTTACGATAAAAAAAAAAAAAAAAAGAGGTCATAAAAATGACAAACAGAAACAGTCATCTCCATCTTATTCAGCCTCACTTCCATTAGTGTGACAATTTCATTAAACAAACATAATGTACAAAATCATTTCCTCGACTTGGCTGGCTCCGAGAAATTAACAGCAACATGGAAGTCATGCATAATGAATGCGAACATTTGCCATCTACAAGTCTCCCACAGTCAAACATTAATTCAACCTCGCTCAGGGTGTGGAGAGGGAGGAGGACGACAAATGGAATACAGGGAAGAGGAAGGACTTTAGAGAGCAAAAGTGAAACCTTTGGAGGTGGTCTGACTGAGAGGTACAACTGCTGGGCTTTAGTTTGCCAAGTCTGGATGGATTGCATGGATTAAAATGTAAATGAGAAGTTTCTTTAAATAATCTAACAATCTGTACTTGCAACAAAAAGTGTTCAGTTTATGTTGACTGGAATAAAAAAGGAAGTTACTTCCTAAATATACTTCAACACTGACAGGGGTAACTTTTCTAATTTAGGCCCCTTTTACACAACATCGGTTTTAGGATGAAACGCAAAGGTATTGTTGTGTTTTGGCCTCTCGTTTACACAGAAATGGCGTTTTAGCCGACCTAAAACATGAAAACAACCTCCAGAAGGGAATTTTTCTGAAACTCTGCAGCCACCGTTGCTGTGTAAACAGCAAGCCGGAGGTTTCAGTGGAAACAACAAAAACAACTGTAACAATGGCGGACTTACCGTGTTGTGTTTGTGCTGTTGAATCCAAGTACCCCTGACTGCAGTGTGCAGTGAGGGCGGCACTCAACATTTAGGGCGGAGCTCAACGTCGGCTAAGGATCGAGAGACTTAACGGTATTTTGAAAGTTATTATATCTACATTGATTCTTTTGCAATACTTGGAACTTCAGAAGTGCTGAGCACATAATGTAGATTTCTATATAAATTTTTACAGACTGTTTTGAAATAAAAGGCTAAAAAGGAAAAACGCCTATAGAGACATCTGTTCTTCATTGCAAATATTTGTCTTTGGTTTGTTTTTGTCAAAGTTTTTCCTGTTTTATGTTAAATTTCAAGCATTTGGAGTTTAAGGAATGCAAATTAAATGATGTAGCTAATATAGCTCATAATAACTTTCAAAATACCGCTAAGTCTCTCGCTCCTCATTGTGATCCATGAACTCTCCTTTCCTCTTTTAAAGTTGTTATGAATCTGTTGCGCTTGCTCAGTCTTATGCACACCTCAGCCAATGGCATGCTGACGCACGCCTCAGCCAATGGCATGCCGACGTTGAGCTCCGCCCTAAACGTTGAACTCCGCCCTGAACATTGGGCACCACCCTCACTGCACACTGCAGTCAGGGTCTTCTCGCTGAATCTGCTGACTGCCTTTCAACAAAATGTTCATCTGTTGCTCCACTTCTGCACTCATATAAGACATATTCAATATATACGCCAGATGATCAGCCTGCCTCTGCATCAGCTACCAAAAGACACTACAGTTATGTCGACAACTACAGGCCTACAATGCATACTACAGCGTTTTCAGTCCCTCAGCGTTTCCATGTAAATGCAATTTTTTTTCACTGCTTTTTTTTGCATTTTCAAATGAAATGTTGTGAAATGTTGTTGTGTAAACGGGGCGGTAAAAGACATGGCGAAACTCCTCCTGTCAATGTGATGAAATAGTTAAGTACTCTGTACAGAGTGTGTCAACAAGACAAATATCCCTCTTCATAAAACATAAAAAAACAAATACCAGATATTTCAATTCAGCCTGACAGGGAGCTAAAAGCAGATGTCAAGCCAAATGAAGTCAACTCGCTGCTCTTTTCCCATTGATCAAAACCAGACGGGTTTGACATGACTCTCATGACCATGCCACAAACAATTGGCACCATCTAATTCTCTTTGCATAAATCTTGTGATCATTTATCTCGACTCAACACAACAAAATGCTAATGGTAACATTTTAGGGTGCAGGGTTTGGAAAATAAATAAATAAATAATAAAAAAAACACAGCACTCATCCTTCACGAGAGGTGATTTATTACCCAGTACAGCGGGGTCATACATTAATTTTGCTCTTTATATAAAAGGCTTGCTATTTCTGCATGCATAAATAAAACACTGATAGACATTCACACACAAACACACGCACGTTTGCAGTCTTCACACTCAGCTTGTGTTAGGAAAATGTCACGAGGATGTTTATCAGGCGGGGACAGATTTGATGGCTTGACGGGGCCACTGCAGCGCCGCTCCCCATTCTTTTTTCCCCTCCATGATGTAATGTACGCATGTGTGCTTCTGAGTGTGTGCGTGTGTGTATTTTTGATTGTCATGTGTGTTGTCTTTGACTGACGCAGGACTATGTGAGATGCCAGCATGCCACGCGGCGTTCAACCAGACGCACATTGGATGTGACATCGTCGAGCCAGCGGTGTGACAGGCATGTGACAGGGCAGATCTGGTCCTAAATGACTTCTTAGGCTCCATTACCCTGCCAAAACACTGGACACGCCATCTCCCATTTCCCATTTCCCCTTCATGGTCACAGAGCCCTCTGGTATTCACAAATGGAGCGTTGATTGCACCCTACCTTTCACTCAGTATAGATTAATCACACATAGTTGCAAGCTTGCATACACATGGATAAGACAACCCCACACATACACACACACACACAAATCAAGCAGGGTGCTGAGTGCCAGGAGCAGGCCAGCAGCAGTGGTGATTATCCTGAAGGAAGCATCCGCTGTTGGTATTTACACTGCCACTCTCCCTCTCTGATGTTTTGACACTAGCGGCCTCTAGAAAGCGAGAGCATTTGTCAAGAACTGCTCTGCGTTGAAGGTGACCGAAGATGAATGTGTCATTAGCCGGGACACAAATGAGTAAAGGGGTGGGGTGAGGGTAGAGAGGAGAAAAAGGAGGGGGAAAAAAAGACGAATGCAGCTCTGGGACAGGTTGAGGAAAAACAATGTGAGACTGACCATAAAAACTGCAATTGTGCAGAAAATAAAAGCTGGAGGATGGCACTATTATGTGTCGCTTGACCTTTAACCTTTGAGACAGCAGTGTTTGCAGTTTTTAAGAGACACTTCTAAGAAGTGTCAATAAAAATCAAAAGAATACATGATCTTTCATCTCCTTATTTGAGACAGAAATATATATGATCCCCTCACGTACCTCCCTTTGATATCAGGGGGAAAAAAATGCCCGTCAGATTAAATGCTCATGAGGTTTTATGATCTGATGCACTGCAGCCTCTACCCACATCCTATAACACAGAAGGTTTGATGTCTTGCCAATTTTCCCTGCCGAACGCTCGCATTAGCCTCTCCTAATGAGGAATCCTAAAGTGTACGTTAAACCCAGATGCCTGTTAGTCTGTTTATCTGACAGGCAGAGTGCTTGTCATCGTTTAGCCAGTTTAGCTCAGTCGAGTGTGGTGACATTTCTGCTTTTTCCTCCCTGGCTATTCTGCACCCTGGTAATTGCAGTCTAGTGTATCTATCTATATATATCTATCTATATATATATATATTTATATATATAAAAAAAGCTCTATTACATTTTAAAGTGGGGGGCAGAATAAGTAAACAAGGATATGAATTCAAGCATCAGCTGCACAGACATGAATCATTTATGGGGCAAAATGTTTGCAGACATGTGTCGAGGGTGGATACGATCATTTTAGATTTGCAGGGTTGTTGACGGAAAGGGCCTTTTCCCCTCAATTAGTGGAGGATGTGCAATGACTAAAGCAAGCATGGACTTTTTGAGAAGAGTTGATAAGAAAGAAGAGAGATGGAGATGGACGTGAGAGGAAGGTAGGCAGATGATAGAGGGAGTGGGAGCGGTGGCAGTAATGGCAGGAGTCATTTTGTAAACATTTTCTTTTTTTAACATGATTTCCTGGTCGGCTGTAGCAGAGCTCCCGGCGCATTGTTTTGAATGAGCTCCGGCTGGTGTGAATGAAAATGAGATTTCACTGTATCCTGTCCGCTTAACACCACATGAGTCTCAATAAACACTTCTCATTTCATGCTTCCCAATGTGTACAGGCAGACAGCAACAACACAGCAAGCAATCACAAATTCAAATGGAAAGGGAGAGGGAGGAATTTCTCCTTCACAGCCTTGTTTAATTTGCCGCCTCCTGGGCAACTGAAACGTGTCTCCGCTGTGCTGTTGTTTGAAGGCGCGTGAGGTTCAGAGAAGATGCCGTACATGTATTCAGGGCTCGGGAGAAGGAGGCCCGGAGAGCGAAGAAGAAAAGGAACAGAGAGAATCTGAGCTAAATAAAAAAGGCAAATTGAATAAACTTGATACTTCGTTTATACCTGGAGCATCGTGCTGAAGTTGAAACACACACCCACACGCCAGACCTACACACTCACACACACAAACACACACACACACACACCAAGATGGGAGCAAGTGTGTGTTAATGCCTGGAGCTTTCCAGCCGTGCAGTCTTCTCAGGGGAGACATCCTGATAACACAAACTAACTCGGAGCTCATGGTCCCAGTGGACAGACAAACAAAAGACAAGGTTTTATCTGCTTTTATCTCATTAAACACTCTATAACTTGCCTAATTGTTTACGAAGGGATTTAGAAGAATATCCCACCCTGGCTGTATGACTTTGGTGTGTTATAGCGTATGTGTTTGTGTTCACTTCAAACACACACACGATGGGAAGTATGCATATGATTTATTGTTGCAGGGACTTAAGATGGATTTAATTAGGACATGTTTGGGGGTGCAGCCTAATAAGATATGGTGATAGATTAGAAGACAAAGGGCTGCGTTTTAACTTTTCTTCAAACCACCCAGCGCTCTATTTTTGGAGTCATCTCTGGATTATAAACAGTGTTAAATATGCAGAGGTTGGGTGCACCACATCTGGCTGGAAAGCAGAAGCAGGCCTCTATAATGTTTCATAATTCAAAGATGATATTTCTCTTTGCAGCCAATTCATGTCAGTCTCCTCCCCAGCCCCCTTCTCTTCTCCTGCCTTTTTTTCCGCTGCTTGTTAGATATTCCGCCAACAGCACCTTCCTCTACCTCCCCCAACCCCGCGCTTTTCAATCTGTCCATCGTAACACTTGAGCTTTGATCTTCTCACCCAGGCCTTCTCATTCTAGCCCTCCAGCATCCCTCACTCCCCTCCCTCTAACTCTACTCATCTTTAATACCTCCCGTATCCATCTCCATCCCTCTTATCCCTCGCTCCCTTCTTCCCCTCCTCCTCCACCTTCTCTCCATCTTCTTCCTCTCCTCTGCTCTGGTCCTGCATGTCTGATGGCTATTGCTCCCACGGTACTTATTAGAGCAGCTCTTTTAATTACAGTTTGCGCATCGATCAATTGTTGCATTTCTAGTCGTCCCCGTCCCCCAGTTTCCATGGTGATGGATCACCTGCGGGGATGGGTCGTGGTCATCTGTGACACACAGATGCAGATTACTCAAGCCCCAGGCAGGCTGGGGCCAATCCGTGATGTTGTCAGTGCAGGTATTAGAGCATAATGAAGAGCAGGAAAGGTGTGTCAAAAGCTCCCACCACAGGAGAGTCAGGAGTGAGAGAGCAAAACATTAAATGAAAGGAGGCGTTTTGGATGGAACCCCAAAAGGCCAAACTCTCCTCTCCTCAACAATCTGTGCTGCTGCCTTCTTATATTTCGCTTCATTTCAAGCGCACTGATTTGCATTAATAGAAGATAATCTGGGTGCCTTTGAAGTTTTGTTCTCTCCTCTGGGAACACACACACACATGCATACCACGCATATACTCACACATACACACTGATCTGATGCTGCTGCCCTGCATACAAACGCAGATCTGCACCTGTATTTCCATGTTCTCTCCTAATCCTAACATCGCGTGACACCCCACGAGATTAGGACCCCATGGTGCAGTCCATGCGATCACATCAACACCCTCTAACACATGCAGCCATGTTCACTCTCACAGCATTTGTAATATGTTTACTCTTGCTCCCTTCGTGAATCCTGTATGCATGTAAGCAAACATATATATATATATATATATATATATATATATATATATATATATATATATATATATATATATATATATATATATATATATATATCCAAGTACATGCTTATATTCACTAGAGGCCCACAGTCAGATCAAACACAGTTCAGGTGCCGATGAGTGATGAAAGGACAGATCCTGGTTAACAGCTGTGGTATGATTATTCAAGTGGTTTGATGGTATCAGCCTTCTCCTTCAATAAAACATGCAGACAGTGATCTTTGGCAGAGCAAACAGAGCAGTATAATGAGTCTAGTTCTGGACTGGAGAAGGGATCAGATGATTTTTTTTTTTTTTTTTTTTGCCCCTCTCTCTCTCTCATCTACACGAGATACTCCGGCTTATTGAGAAACATTACAAAGCCCTCTAGTGTGCCCTTAAAAATGGAGAAAACGCATTGCAGAGTCTGCCCTACATGCTGTAAAATTACATTCCCAGTACATGTCCCTGGATGGTTAAATAGGTAATAGCTCCCTGAGTGGTTTTACTACAGATGTGTTTAAAGTATACTGTAACTCTCAGTCACATCATATAATCATTTATATCTTAAACTTTTGTCCTCCTATGATACAGCCTGTAGAGTGCTTTTTGACACAGCATTTTTTTATGTTATCTGTAAAAACAGACAGCTGGAGTGGAAGCAGTCAGTGACTCGCTCCTCCAGCAGCCAATGGCTGTTTGCAACGGTAACACCAGATTCAAAACTGAAACACACCAAAGACAAAAAAGAGAAACACAACACTGTATCAAGCTACAGTGGAATTACGGATGATGACCAGCCAACACGTGACTCTGCTGTTTGTCTGTTTTCTAATAATAAGGAAAGCCGATGCTTCTTATCATCACAGTCTCCTTCCTCTGTCCTCCTGCCTGCATGAATGTCTGCACAGATTTTCTCTTTGGATCTGACAGATAGGTACTGTACAATCATCAAAACCAAATGTGGTTAAGAATAAAGAATAGCAGCATGGTGTCTGGAAGGGAAAAAAAAAATAAATGAGATGACTAGCCAGGGTTGGTTGAAAACCACAACTCCCCTCTGTCAACAGATGGGACATGGGTCAAATTTGACCCTTTAACTACTTCTCCTTTTAACCCTTTAAAGTTATCTTTTAAATGCAAGTGATATGAAGCCCATCCATGAAAACTATAATAATAATAATAATAATAATAATAATAATAATAATAATAATAATAAATACTGTTTTTGTTTATTTTTTATTGTTTACGATTAAAGTTGCTGGGCATCAAACTAGTGTAACCTCATCATAACTTGTGGCATCAACTCGTCAGTGGTTGGCAAAATAAACAAAATAATTTCTTAAGGCAAATACAAAAACTCCTGATTCAAACATACACCAATACAGATGAAACCTAAATATTGCTTGAGTTAAAGAACTGGAGTAGTTGCTTTTGAAAGGGCCTTAGACCCATCATTCTCAACCTTAGGGTCCTAACCCCAATGGGGTTCAAAAGATGATTTCTGGATGTCGCCAAATCATTTTGTAAAAATATAACTCATATCAAATTACAGAATTTTAGACATAAAGTTTTTCCTGCTTCATTATATTTCCAAAATTCATCAAATCAACTAATTTCTTGTGATCTGAAGTGTTCATGTGCCTGAACGAGTTCATTAAATGAGTGTCCATGAACTTGCTCATATTTTGGATGAACGGGAACTGAACGTACTATATTTCTGCCTGATGAATATTATCATGAGCGCGCTCATTCTGGCATTTGTGAACAGCTCTCTCTTACAGTTTAACTTTGTTCAAGAGAGAGCCAGAGCCTTCCAGGTGAAAACCTGGCTTAAACACATTGTAAACCGATCTTAAATATGTAGAGGGAAACACACCAGCCACCACAGAGGTACAGGATGCCTCGCTGGACTCTTCTCTGACTGCAATTTACAGACTGCTTTCTCAGCATGCACACTGGAAGAACTTTAATAGTCAGTAGCTACAGAATAGACAGCATTGTCAAAAGCTGCAATAAAAGCTGTACTGTTTCAATTTAAATCCACATATCTGTGCAGAAAGACCTTTTTCTGCACTGACATATATAAAAAGCATAAATATGACTCCTCAGAGTTGGGAGTGATCTTTGCGTGGCCGTGTCTAACATAAAGCTAAGAATGCAACTGCTTTGTTCAAACAAGCAGGCCAAGTCATGCCATTAAATCATAGTAAAGGCTCTTTGGCTGCCTGCAAAAAAGAAAAAAAAAAAAAACTTAAAAAGATGTGAATCAGAGTTAGGACTAGGGGTTTTATTTTTTCAAAATGTGAACATCTCAGCTTTGACAGGGAAAGGGGCAGAATGAGCAGACTTTTCCCCACTGTTCCGTTAAAGTTTTGATAAATATGTTGATTGATGTTTTCTTTAATTAAAAAGAAAAAAATAAAGTTTGCGTTATTTGTAAACTGCAGCTATTGTCAGATATTGACACAAATAGTAACTTGGCTGTATTGATGGGGCATTTAAGAGACAGAAAGGACACGCCTTTAGAATATTAGAAGTTATGAATTTAGACAGAACGTCATGAAAAAGAAGTAACTCATAAGATTTAATGTGTTTGTTATTCATCATATTCAGAAATGTCCCTCGATATCTTGAGCGGAAACTCATCCCCAGAGGGCTGCTGTTGTGTCTCCGCTATTGTGTGATTTCTCCACTGGCTTTAAAGTGAATTTAGAGTCAGGGTTTTATTGACAACTAATTAAGGGAGTGAAGGAAGAACTCAAAGTACATTTTTCAGTTGGCTTTTCAGTATACCTACAATTTTTCTTCTTTTTTTTTCAGCACAGCAGACAGCGCTTTTTATCCATCCACACCAGCAATGCGTGTGTGATGGGGGGGTTGGGGGGGGCGTCATGGAAACAAGTGCAAGTTAAATTGGGGATCACAACTCAAAAAGGTTGAGAATCATTGCCTTAGGCCATTTTCAAAGATTTGGTTAAAATTCTCAAAACGTTGGTCGCCTGTATGACCTAGCTGTCAAGGTGGCATGTCGCATGAGGCAGCACCTTTTCCTCATATCACCCTCTTTCCTGCACAACCCACAATACTATCCTTTCTGAATAAACACTTAAAAGCTAGAAAAATATGACTGAAAAAAATAAAAAAAAGTATTAATTATTATGTATTTTCACAATCTATGAGTGCAGACAAGAACATGGTGTACATGTTGCTGTGCTAGGTTTACTCAGAACACATTCTTTACATTTTCTTAACTCAAATATTTCTGAGTGACATAATGGAAGACTTACTTACAAGACCGTGGCAATTGTGTATGTGTGTGTGTGTGTGTGTGTGTGTGTGTGTGTGTGTGTGTGTGTGTGTGTGTGTGTGAAGGCCTTGACTGAAACACCACGGTATACCACTGCAGATGTATGTACATTAATAATAACAAAAAATAAACATATAATCAAACATCATCTTTCAGTCTTTGAGTACTCCTTCCAAAATGTTGTCGAAACCAGATATATCCCCCCAGCTCTTTACTTCTGGTCACTTTTGGCTCTCTTTTTTAGGCTCCCTAACTCTGCCACTGCATCCAGTCTCTCTCACTACATAGACACAAATATACTTACCCGTACTGAAAGGCTCTCAAAAAATAAAACAAGCAAAGAGCTGTCTGTCCTGAGCCAACCCCTGCAGAAGAAACCCAACACGGATTATTGCAGAGTTCATTAACATGCAGAAAAGAACCAAAGAGTCTGATGCATAGAGAGTCTGAGACAGCGCAACTTCAAGAGTCACTCGAAGACTGGGCTGGGGGAAGTTTTAACAACACATCATAGTAACAGCCGGCTCTCTTCTATTGAGTCGTTTCAGGAGAGTGCCACAGGTAACTCGTAGGGAGAGGCGTGAAGTGAAAGAGCACGAGCAATGTTTTGTGCTCTGCCAACTCATTTGAGTGCCCTTCCAAAAGCTTACAAAGGCAGAAGAGTGGAGGCTGCCCCCTTCCACCTCCGCTAACTTAACCGCATGCAGTGCTGTAGTCTGCGTGTAATCTCATTACTTGTCTTGTTGTCTAACCTAGCCCTCAGTGCTGAGATTGGTTGGCATTACTCTGATTAAAGCAGGGAGGGAGGGGGAGTCGAGAGGAGAGGGGAATAAGAGGAGAAGGTGTGTGGGCAGAGGTAACAGAAATGTGTGTATGTGTGTTAAAGAGGGCAAGAATGACACAAGCACTTATTGGTATTAAAGGGTAAACTTTCAAAGACATCCATCTCAAGTGTAGCGCAAACTTTACATTCAAAGTTACTCCAGTCCTTGACTTTGATGGGCCGGTGAAAAATGATCAACAGGAAAAATGACTGCGTGGTGTTTTTTTTTTCCACAGAGGAAAAAAGAAATGCCCCCTTGGCTTGAACCTGAGGTCATTAAGAGGCAAATAAATAAACACAGAAAGTTTGCATATCGGAAAGCTGTCAGCTTCAGGCCAGCGTCTGCTCACTTCCAGCTTGATGGAGAGCCTTCTTTCCTGGGCAAGCCCCCAGACTCAGGGTCAATGAATCAGCCCCAGTGGACACATTGGCAGTTGTCATGTAATGATATTGCCTGAGTGTCAGCTGCACTAGACACACACACACACACACACACACACACACACACACACACATACATCCACACACAAACACATGAAACACACACACACACACGTAACACACAGACAGATGCTGACAAACTGTGTTACAATAAAAGACTCACACAGTGTACACACTGATGTTTCCAGGAAGTAACTTGCTGATCTGGCTGCACTCAAACTGAACAGAACATTTAATAAACTAATTTCAGATTTCTTAAGTTCTCTTGTACATTTAATTAAGTGAAACCATCTTTATCACCTGGTAAAGTGTTATCCACAAACAGCCAGTTAACTCCTTTAAACTGAGTCAGATGATTTTTTTTATCAAGAACTCTTGATGGCCATGGCGTAGTTTGCCATTCTAGCGTTGTATTTAATATGCAGCTCATCAATGCTTGTTTCAGTTTTCTCACTGTTGGCTGTTATTCGGTGTTATATCACTGCTAATGCAATGCAAATATCACAGCTGTTCTAACTGTAGGCGGTTCAATGCGTTATTTCCTGTCACGCTCTGGCTGTCTCTGATTTTAGTGTTGAATGTCTGCATTTGTTTGCAAGCCTTAAAACAAAAAATCTCATTGAGTAAACCAGGACTGAACTCTTGATATGATTCACTAGTTGAAGTAAGTGGGGTTATATGATGTGGTACATGTCAGCCATCAGTGTTTTATACACAAGATGAAATTCAACTTCATTGTTGTTACACATATACAAGTACAGAGTAACAAAATGAGGTCTGGCATCTCACCAGAAGTGCAAGTGTCTATGCTATGTACAAGGTTATTACAGTTATTTTAAAATAATAAAATAAAATAAAATAAGATTATGCAGATTATTGTCTATGTATGGAATGGTTAATGGGGTGCTATATATATATATTTAGATGCTATAATATGTATTCTGCAGATTATACTACACAGATGAAGGTGCAGTGAACATGCTATGCTAATAGACATATGGTATGTATATGAATGATATAAGGATAATATACAGATGTCAGTTAATGAACGTACTATACAGATCAATACTTTATTGAGGTGATATGAACATACTATACAGATTTAGGTGCAGTGGGTAAATAAGTAATACAGGTGGTAGAGAGATGTGTGTTTGATCAGGAGTGGTGTTGGGGTGATGATGGTGTGAGGTGATATGTGAGGGGAGGGAGTCAGCGGGGGGCAGAGTTCAGAAGGGAGTGTTTTCTCTGGACATCCTCAATGGTGGGGAGTGGAGACCTTGTGATGCGCTGGGGGTGATTGATATTTTGACATAAAACAAAAACACAAATAAACCAAAGAAAGTTCATTCATAGCTCTCAACACATTTAAATAGTATTTTTTTAACATGCTTTTCTGTCTTGATGTGTTTGATGTTATTTCTCTTTCCTTCACCATCTATGACAATTATATGCAAATGACTTGTTATGCAAATTATGATTGTTTCATTTAGCAATTATTTAAGCTGTTAAAGAAAGCACTGTGAAGAAGATGAAAAATATAATCATAATAGAGCTAGCTGGACAGTTGTCAAATTCAGCTCATACGTCACTGATGGATAAAATATGAAGTAGCACTGGTGCCTAATGTGCTATGATATAGCAGGTGTCTTAATTTTGGATTGCACTGCAAAGACTGATCATCCTATCAAGAATGTCTGATTACAAGTTAAAATGTCTGATTTCTAGTTAGATGTCAATGGACTTAAAATATGTCGCATAGAGTCACTTGTTTCAAACAAATTTCATTTGAAAAATAATTTTAACAAATATGTTTCATCCAATTACTTGATTAATCAATGGAAATTTCAGTAGAATACTCAAATACTTAAGTATTTGATAGCTGCAGCCCTACTCTCCATCACACAGCAGTAAAAGTTTTTCAGTACAGCTGAAGACAGGTGGTGTTGCTTCAGTATCCTCAGGATAAAGAAGCATTGGTAAGACTTAACCAGACTAGGGGTGCTGGTGGACCAGGAGCGGTCAGCCCAGTCCCTTTTATTAGAAGATTGCTGCAGATAGCTGTTAGTGTAGCTTTTGTTCCTGTTCTCTGGTGAGTTTCCTAACAAAGTACCTGAACTATAAACTGACTACTGACAAGAACCTCATAAATCTCACATAAAAATAACTAACCTATCTCTTTAAGACAGGCCGGTCTGAACGACAAAATGCATGTAATGACTGTCTTACTGTACCACACCTGCTTCATAACATTTTCTTATATAATGCTGTTCAGCAGCATATCCACTGATGTTTGAACGTGTTTACTTTGTTGAAAGAATGAATCACTTTCAAAAATATAAATGTGTATGTAAACCTTGAATCTTACACTGTAAAAGATTAGCAAAATTATTCTTTCCCTACATACCATCAGCAATCACATTTCCTGAGGCAGGCATTTTTTCTCTGACTAGGCATAAAATTGAATGCAGTTTTGCAGAATCCAGTAGCTTTCTGCTAAAGGTGATCGTAATTCCATCTATTTCCCGTACTCACCTTCCCTGATCCTGCATGATTACAAACCTTTGCTGAGTGCTTCTATGATGTTATTTAGACTAAAAAGCAAAGAAGTGATGGTGCAGCCCCATGCACTCTGTTGATCTGAAAATGGAAAAGCTGGATGTTTGCACACACAGCACATGTGCGTGTACTCATAAACACACATAAAGGAGCTACCTGTCCCTTCTGGTTAAGTCTACACTTGAGTTCTTGTGCAGATCAGTTTTTGACGTGCATCACATCCAATATCATTCCACCTCTTGGACAGGATGCATTATAAATGAGTAGACAGTAACACAGACGTGCGCACATCCTTACTCTTACTTTCTGTTTCTTAAAGATCAGTTAATAATATCCATTATATATCTGTAAAATAACAGAAATTAAAATTAAAGAGAGGGTATTATGCTTTTTTTATGCTACATGATTAACAGCTCTAAAAACTCTGTTTTACTCACCAAAGTTTAAATAAATAAATAAATAAATAAATAAATAAATAAATAAATAAATAAATAAATAACAAAACCCTTACTTCAGTCTCTGTCTATGTTGTTTTAGCTGCTGTGTTTTTAGGACTTCCCGCTCCTGTTGGGGGCAGCGCAACAGGCAGACCTTGGTGTTTGAGGCCCATCCCTCCAACATGTCATAAACCGGTTAGGAGATCCTTATGTGATGACCTCATCATTTCAGCAAGTCTTGTGAAGCTCTCATGAAGATCCATTCAAGGCTAACTGAAGAAACACAATAATTCCCATTTAAGCCAATGTTAAAATGTCTAAATCACAGCATAATTTTAAATGCTCATGAACGGGTTCCTATATTTATTCACACTTTGTAGAGGGGATTATTTTAGGATTCAACTTTGCTGAAGATACCAAAAGTAAGAAGAGACTAAGAATTCTGCATCAATTAAATGCAGTTGGACGCCAAAGCTAAGCTGATACAGTCAAAGCTAAGCTAATGGTAGCTTGCTTTAGCCTTACATATAACAGTCGGTTTTCAGTGGGTATCCACCTCCAGAGAGACATCAAGTCGTGTTTCAAATTTAAAAAACAATTTTGAAAACCAAATTCCTCATGTTAGCTTTTATTATTCAGCACCTATTTCAGTTAATGAAACTTTTTTTAAGTTGTTTTTCACCTCTTGTCTGCCATACTAAAGATAATACAGTGTAATTGTGACACTGCCAATGATGCTCACAGACCTGAAGTCAATACAAACTGCTGGACTTATTTACAACGTTGTATGGCCTTAAAGCAACAGTAGGTAAATGCAATATTCTGAAATAAAAATGGATCAAGGGGAGCATTTAAAGACTTTTCATGCTTTTGTTGAAAACATGCAAAACTGGCAGCAGTTTGAGGCAGAATAAGTAGGTACAATTCAGGTGAACGGAGAGGAATTGACTAAGCTTCTTTAACAGTCAACTCAGGTTTGATGGAGTACAGTGAATTTGAAATCAGTTCAATGTGAGTTAAGGGCTTAATGCCTTTAAAAATCCTGCACAAGGATATATGGCCAAGCAATCTATCATGTGTGCGTATTTGCATGTGTGTTTGTGATGGAGAGAAAGTGTATGTGTGTTAGAGAGACAAAAGGATAGAGTTCATGAAAATGCGTTAGCTTAAAGTATAAGTGCATGCACACTAACACACACAGACGCACACATGCACGAGCGTACACACACACACACACACACACACACACACACACACACACACACACACACACACACACTCGCACTCCATCCACAGACCAATATATCATTGCACTCACAGACCAAATGAGGCAATCGCTCAAAATTATTTGCATATAAACTAATGAAATATTACTGGGTGAAACTCAGTTGAATGTTAATTACAAAGGTAATGCACTATTTGCTGATTAATGGATCGTCTCTCTTTTGGGCTGGAGATGGCATGAGCAGGAGGATGATCAGTGAGGGGGACAGAAAAAAAGGTGATTCCAGTGCACGGAGGTAAGCAGGTGTATGGAAAATGCATCGCTAGCATCAGTAAAATCAATGCAGGACAGGGTGCAAGGACAGCAGCGGAGGAGAGGAGAAGAGAGGAAAGGAGAGACGGAGGAAAAGAGAGAAGAGAACAGTATCTATTGTCGAGAGGAAAAACAGTTGTGCTAACTTGAGTGGACATGGTCACACGCCAGAAATTCTTGTTTTACTGGAGTGGGTGAAATGAAAATGCATTATTCATTTATAGATCATTAATTATGAATCCACCAAAAGCAGGATGGAAGGCCGAGGTGTGAAGTGAGCGAGTCAAAGCATTTTTGCTGAGGATACACATTACATATTTTATCTCACTGTTTGACCTCAGAGTTTGAAACAAGCTCCTTGTGATTTCAAAGAGTTGAGACTGTCAGAACACAAAACATTATAGCTGCTGAAGTTTATTCACTTCCTAAATATGTAAAACATCCAAGCGTGAATACACTGATACTGGAAACCCTGCAGTTAGAGTCTCTGACAAATAAAAACACTGTGTTGTTTTGGAGATACACTCGTGTTGGTGTGTTATGTGTTCATAGACTAACAATAAAAATGTCTTGTAATTTCGGTTTTTATGCATTTATTTCCACCAATTTTATCAAAGGATACAATAATAACAGAATTCATGTATTTTTGATTTGTAGCGAGTGAGATTCATGTTTTTATGATTAAACCTCTGGAAACTAATCATTTAAATGTGAGCCTGCTGTGGAAGACATCATAGCCTGAGTTGTAGTTTGAGGTTTTCACCTGACAGCAGGGATATGCAGACTAATTCTGAACTCCTTTAAATTGTCAAGCAAACAAAACCTAACACTACAGTGGCCCTGAAAGCTCACAGCACTGCAGCTTAAAAGAGAGCAGAGGCGAAAAGACAAAATACAATCAGATTAAGAAAACATCTTCATCAATTTGACATCTTTGCAGCATTTAGAAAATGTGCTGCAAAGACCACAACACAACACATCAGAAAAGCACACTGCAGATAGACTGCAACACAACAGAAGAGTTTCCAGAGGACACTTTAAAGTGATGCACACATTATTAACCAATATGCTACTATATGAATCATGTGACCTCAATGTGAAAATAAATCAGAAGTACTTACTTGTCTCATTTTCCAACACCCCTGATGTAATGAGAACCTTAATAGGGTGACTCGAAATCTGCATCAACAACAGCTGTGTCCAAATCAAGGGTCTGCATCCTTCTTGGGCCACATTTGAAGGCCCGTTACATCACAACACTGTGCGAAGGATGTCCAGATTCGAAGGCTCCTTCAAATGCAGCCTTCTTTCCCTCTTTTTTTGAGGACGCACTGCTACCCTTCTTCACGGCCCCCCAAATCCCAAGATCCTTTGCCCACCGCTGCTATGTCCCGGAAAAGAAAAGGGAAATTGCAAAATGGTGACATCAAGTGGCATGAATATGACTTTTAAATGGAACTATTGGGTTCATACTCGGCTTTAACCCATTTGAACATCCAACACCAGATACGTTAAACTTCAGAAGGATTGGAAAACCTTCAAATTTTAACTCTCAGTTAAAATACATGAGGCTGGTAATGCATTAGCATATGGCATAAATTAGCATTATTTAAGTTAAACATTTTGATTGAATAAAGAACTAAGTTAAGTATTATGAATTAGGTGGCAGAAATCGTGACGTAAGGGTGGGAACATCGGTTGACGCATCCAGGAAATAATCCGAAGGCTAGACTGTCCAATTTAACAACGGCTGACACGGCCTCTGAAGGAGGCAGCCCCTGAATTTGGACACAGCAAACAAGCGTGTCGAGACGTGTGCATCACTTTTAATTGTCCTCGGAAACACATACGTTGTGTTGCAGTCTATTTACATCGTGCTTTTCTTATGTGTTGTGTTGTGGTCTCGGCAGCATGTTTTCTAAACGCTGTGCATGTGTAGTCAGATTGATGAAGATGTTTTCTTAATTTGCTTGTGTTTTGTCTTTTTACATGTGCTTTCTTAAATTGCAGTGCTGTGAGCTCTCAGGGCCACCGTACAACACACTTTAAAATAAAAAAAAAACATATATATACTATGTGTTTACAAACTAAAGCTGGATTTTTCCTCGCTCCCAAACAAACGGTGACAGGTTAGGTCTCAACAGATGAACAGTGAAAACATTTGAAAATCAAAAGATGGTCTGCTGTCAGGATGGAAGATAGCTGCGAGTCATTTTATCACAGAGCTAAACTCACTTGTGCAGCTGGTGCCTGGCAGTTAGCATCACCAAACGTTAGCGCATGATAAGCTTACAAAAGGTGCTCTAAAGCTCTGCACAAACTTATGCATGAGAAATGAGCATTTTGTCTCCCTTTTCAGGCTAACAGACCATGCATAATGCATGCCTTCATGGCAGCCCTGCTGGAGTGACTGAGAGATAGATTGATTGATTGATTGATGGTGGCAGTTATGACTAATTCATTAAGAAGCTGAAGCTGGTCTTGCATGTCACTCATCTTGGTTGAGTCCACTGGCCAAATTCAGCCCAGGTGGTGTGTATGTGAGTGTGAATTCAAGCAAGACATAGAGAAGAGTTTTGGTGGGCAACATTTTGATCACGCAGAGAAAAAGAGACATACACACATGCACGTATTCCACAAGCAGAATTAAACAAAAAGGGAAAGTCACAAATGTGTACATCCACATTAATGTCAATGAATGATGTCATGAATATGCAGTAATGTGTGGTTTAACTCTGTGGGGCTCAGTCAGGCTCTAAACTGTGTTTGCACAGCAACAAGAAACACAGCACACAAACAGTGCTAATGTGTTCCCTCCATAGAGATCCAAAGAGTTACTGTGACATTCTGAGCGTGACAGTATGCCCGTGTTTGAATATGCAATACTCTACACAGCTCCATAGGGGAGTGCTGTGTGTATAAAGTGGAACTGAACAGTAGCTGCACAGAACTGCTGTAAGCAAATATTGCATCAGACTTTGCAACTGCAAATCAGGATCCCTATCATGTTTTATTCCCATCTGCATTCCTACCAATAAATTCATAGCAGCACAATGTAAAGATCAGCATGAAAGAATGTTGAATAATGTCCAATTCCATAATTCATGTATCAACAGGAGCCCTTGGAGCTGAACAGATCAGAGGATTTTGTGAACAAATTATGCAATAAAAGAAGAGACAGAGATGGAGAAAGAAAAAGAAGAAAGAGAAAGAGGAGGCCATAAATGAGTAAAATTCAGAATAAAAGGGACATACTAATGGAAGCTAGGAGAACAAGACTGAATTAATCTGTTCATACAACTGTTCCCTAAAAGAATAGTATGATGTTAATAAAAAAACAGATATCACTCGAATGACATAAAATAACTGTTTGAATATTTTTCATTGAACAGCAACGTTTCCTGCAGCAAGGAAATGGTCAAGGTGGATTTGGAGGACACAAAAACCACAGGAGTTTGTGACTGGAAACCAAAAGTCCTTTCTGCATGGGGTTCAAACAACACCAGCTTTATAAAGTAATAGTTGGGTATCATCTTGGGACTATTTTGCTGGGATTAGCATGCATTCCTACAACTAGATGGATATAAAACAATACCTGCAGCCTTACAGGATAGGTCAAATAGTTGAAAAACGGTACAGATTAGGGATAATTAGTGCGCAGTCACACTGGCCATCCAAACTGTGCTGTATTCAAGCACCATTGCCCCCTGCCCCTTTCTGGCTCATGTTAAGTTGTTTTGGTCCAACACAGCTCTCTAACAGCCCCATTATTGTTTAAAATAACTGTTGAGAGTAGCGGTCGAGGTGATCATGTCCACGTGCTTGTGCATGATGTGTACTGTGCCGAAGCACACCTCTCTGTTGTATGCCAAAGAGGAGAAGTGAACCTGCCAGCCTGGTTCAAAAAACGTCTTGGGTCTATAATGCTAAATTCGCTATTGGCGCTATCTGTATGGTGGGTGAATTTTTTTCGAACTCAACGGTTAGAACAATATTAGGATTACAAGTGTGTCCAATCAGAGGCTGAGCTCAGATACGTGACTGACGGGCGCCCTACAGTCGTTGGAGTGGAAGCTAAAAGTCTGCGTCATATCCAAGATGGCCCTGTCCATTGATTGGCTTCATTTGACTGTATCAGGAACAGATGGGTGACGTTGCGGAGACTACGTCCATGTTTTATACAGTCTATGGTTGCCCCTCATCTAGCTCAGCTTCATCATGAACAATGCCAGCAGTCTGTGACACAACAGCATAAAGAAAGCAGACAGAGTTCATACAATTTGGTACAAAGACAACCATAGTATGCAAACAATCAAAAGGGGCATGACAAAGGTACTGTAAGTTCAGTGAACAGGCAAAGAGTGTGTGGGCATTTTGTCATTGATGAATGTGAACGTTATGAGCCAATGCTTCAACGAGTCTTTTGGTAACCAAAAGAGCAAGCTCTTGCTGAGCCAAGCGATCCGGATCACTAAACAGAGCCGGAGTTCCCATCACAAGCTGAGCATCTGTGCTTGAGGTTGAGAGAGGGGAAGGATTCAAACCTTACTCTCACATGGCAGGCTGGATCGCAGACAATTTGAGCAAAAGAATACAGATGTTGTGGTTTTAAAGTAATCTGTGGACCCTTATGGAGATAATTAAATCTTTAACTGAATTTGGTTCCCAGGGACTCTTCCCACTGCTCACTGCTCCCGTTCCAGCAGGAATAGGGGCAGACCATCAGACTTTCAACAGATGTGGATATTTAAGGGTGAGCATAGTTGAAGCTTTGACTCAAGAGTCGTCTGGTTTTCAGGCTACTGTTTCCTCCACTGCTGCTAGGAGCATTATACATAGCATGTAAGCAGGTGAGGCCTTCTCACGTAGTCCTAAAACTTTGCTGAAAATAACTGCTGGGTTGGTTGCTGGGTTCAGGAGAAAAAGTGTCAATTAAAGTTTAAGATTTCAGTTTTTTGGCTGTCCAGATCATGATTGAAATGTATTGTCTGGTGCAAATAAGGCCCCATTTATAAAACAACGGTTTTAGGATGAAACGCAAAAGTTTTGTTGCCTTTCGGCCTCTCGTTTATACGAATATGCCATTTTAGCCAACCAAAAACGCAACTTTTTCAAAACCCCCTCCAGAGTGGAATTTTTCTGAAACGCTGCAGCCTCTTTTGCCGTATAAACAGCAAGCTGGAGTTTTTGGTGGAACCGCTGAACCGCCATGCACGAACAGGACAACAAAAACAGTTCAATGGCCGACTACCATGTTGTGCTTGTGCTGGTGAATCTGCTGACTGCCTTTCTGTTGCTCAACTTCTGCACTCAGATAAGACACATTTAATACATATGCCAGATGATCAGCCCATCTCTTCTCCTGTGGCAGACTACCAAAAGACTCCACAGTTATATCGCCACCTACAGGCCTGGTATGCATACTACAGCATTTTCAGTCCCTCAGCATTTCCATGTAAACAGATTTTCTGCATTTTCGAGTGAAACACTGTGAAGCGTTGTCGGGACCTAAGTTATGGAGGAAAAAAATCAAATTCCAGGCAGACAGGGTTCATGTATAGCTACTCAGAGAAGTTACTTTGAACTGTTAGACAGCTCACAAATTGGATATGTGACCAACAGCCAGCTACATCTTTTATATTCTCTGTTTGTGGAACTGAAACAAACACACATAATCCTTAGCCCTACATACATACTCATAAACACAAACACAAACTCTGGTCATGTCCGCAGACTGCTAACTAGCTCAACTGTTTGCCAATTTATCAAAGTGTGTCTTTGCAAACTGGGTGGTTAGACACTAAACACAACCATAGAAAAAATAAAAAAGGACCACAGTTGGCAGCTTCACAGACAATTAGGTAGCCTGCCACATGATCTCTGTGGGTTAAAAGCAGGCCATGTGTACTGTTATTTGGAATTCTCTTCAAACGCTGAAACATCCACATGAAAGTGAAAGCTTGTGTGAATTTGTTTGTGTGCGCTCACAGTTGGACATTTGCATGTAAAGGTTTCATCCATCTTCAAAGGAGGAAATGCAGCGTTTAGCACACCTAAAGGGGACTGAGATGTACCAGTCCCTCCAGCCTCCTCTGCATGCTCCATGTGTCCCATTTAAAAAAAAAAAATGTGTGTGTATTTCCACATTCAAAGACACCACTGAATATTAGAATAAATTGTTAGCTGACAGACCATGCTTTGGAGATCTAGAATAAATAATGTGCAAGGGTTTTACTTAAAAAAAAAGTAAAGGAACACGGTTGAATGACGCATTAAACAGAAGAGCAGAGAGGATACACATAATGTTAATACTGGCTTATTCCTCTGGGTAAATCTTTACATAAGTGTGTTTAACTAAAGCTTTGGTCAGATTGGTAGAAGGGGCTCAAAGGTTTGGAGAAAAATAACCTCTTCTCTGAGATGTTTGCCGAGTTGAATACGCTCTGATGCATTAGTATCACAGACAGCTTGTCTGCTTGATAGCAGCAGACATATCAGTGAAACCTTGCCTCCAGCTAGACAGAGAGTGAGCAGAATCTAACCATCCGATCTGCTGAGCCTCTCCAGGTGAGCTGAGCTCTAGAAACTGGCTCACTGTTGTCTGAGTCACCAGCTGCTACGTTAGCATACAGTCGAATCTATCCGACACAGAGCTGCTGCCTGCTGCTTCAAAAGACCTTCTTCAAAATATTCCCCCTCTGCCTCTCCATCTCCAGCGATCTCTCTGCTACTTTGTACCTGCAGCAGTTGGCTGAAAGCGCTCCCTCTGCCTTGTCAAATGGAGAGAATGGGCTTTGAGATGCTATCTCACTGAACACGTCGTATTCCTACCAGATTTAACACAAGAAAGTAAGGCATATATAGAACAAGGCAAGCAAAAGAGTTATGTTACTTTGAAGGGGGGAAAATTTGGAGCGTTGGAATGCATGAGTGCACCTGCACGAGCATTCACACCCATGCATGCATATATTGTATCCTGCATTCGAAGATGATAATTAGAAACAATGACATTTAGTTTGGTACATGCCAGAGCCTAAAGAACAGTTAATGATGTCTGGGGTGAGCTGACTTAAAGGGGAGACATTAGAGAGACAGAGAGACCTGTTTTCTCTAACAGCCAGAGCTCTGTTTAAGGTGTGCAGCAAAGGAAGGGTCCTACAAGCACTTAAAACCCTCTAATGCTTGCCTCCCACTGTTTCTCTTTTGCCTCCATTCCTTTTCCAAATCCTTTGAGCTTACTATTTGTGGCATCCTTTTAAAGTAGCTGACTCCCCACCATCAACCACCTTAGCCTCCTATTTCCTCCTCTTTGGACTCACCTCCCCCTTCCGTCCAATCATTTCCTCCCCCAGTCGTACTCTGGCATAAATCACCTCTCTGCGATAGTTTTAATGGCTTTTTAATGAGCCTAATGTTTTCTGTTTTAATGAACTTCTTACGTCAGCCTTAATCATTTTAAGGGGATGAAAAATGATTGAGAAATGGCCTACATTAATTTAATTTACTGTTCAATCTGCACAGCCCTCTTTACAACCCTGGGAAGGCCAGGGTAAGAAGGAGAGGAGGGAAGGGGCGAGGAATAAAGGGTGGAGCGAAGGGTGCTCTCATGACATAGGGGGATAAAAGGAGAAGATTTTAAAAGGAATACGCAGGAAAATTGCCACTGAATCAAAGAATGAGAGCCCACAATGCATTGTTTAAAGATGTAAAAAGAAGAGGGGGGTCAGGCAAAAAGAGAACAGAAATGGATTGTGTGGTGTAGCAGCAGTAATTTATGAGGCCATGCTAAAGCTTGTTGTTCAAGCTTATCTCCAATTAGGCTGCATTGTTGAGTCCTGCCAATGCTGGTTTCTACCACTCTGTGAGACCTGCAGATTTACATAGCCATTAACACAGCAGGTCCTGAATAAATGAGCACAATATTCAGCATCTGTTGCTCTGTTTTCCTCTCTTGCTTTTATTTATTCTCCCTCATTCTTTCTCTCACTTACATTTCAAACTTTCTCAATCGCTCTTCCACCTGAATGACACTTAACATTGTCATTCTGCCAATGTTAAATTAACGAAGCCATACACCATCTGTTTAGGTCTTATAATCTAGGAGTGGTATATGATCTTCTCCTGTATGCAGTTTGTACATCCGTTTACCCAAGGACACCTCACCTTGCCAGCGTGCTGTGAGAGTCAGCCCTCCATTTCACTGTGTTGATAGTAAAAGACTGAGAATATGCCAAGGTTGGCTGCCAAGATTGTTTTGCACTACTTGAGCTAAGTTGTCCAATACGGTTTGTGTGTGCGCGCAAGTGTGCACTTCGTCTGTCCTCAAGGCTGGAAGCATTTCCATGCATCACTGATTATATGAAAAATCACAGCTGTGGCTTGTTACTATAAGTGCTGATGTGTTTAATGATCCATTGCTGGATTTGGGTGAGGGTGGTCACAGGTCTTGATGTGGATGGAAGTTCTAATTTTAAAGAGAAACTAAAAACATACATCATTTCCACCCACATCTGGTTTCATCTATAATGTTTTTCTGTGCAGCTGTGTGCCTTTAGTTTGGTATGTTTTTATTTGTTTGATGGATGTGCCTGTCCTCAGACAGTCAGACACGTTGACCCAAGATCTGCCCAAACTCTGACTGAAAGATGAGACAGGGACAGGATACGGGCCTGCCCTGCACTGCCCCTCAGGGTAAATACTGATGAGTCTTCCTGTCTGCTTAAGATACTCAACATGCAGATTCTCCACAGTCTGCTGCCTTCACACAACTTCTGTATTAACGTCCACCTGTCTCAGCTCAGCAATCACGAGCTATTTTTTCAACATTGATGTCCACCTGCCAATCTCTTTCCCTCATTTTCTTCATTCTTCTTCCCCTCAGTGCATACCATTTTGTTTCATTGGTTCCCTTTTCAGAACACATAAAAATACAGACTTTGCAGCTTAATTCCATTATCAAAAAATTGGTACTGAAAGCGGTTTAACAAAAACAGTTGTTAGAAAATCTCAATGAGGACAATTGAACCCTTTAATCTTTCTATATGAGGCTTTCTTCTTCTTTTTCTCATTTCCTGTAGTTTCATTAGCTTGTTTAGAATTAAGTCAGTTGCATTCAAGAAGGTATTGTTTAATGGATAATTAGTTTATCTTCAAAGTAGATAAGAAATACTTTATCAAGATATTTTATTCTTTGTGCCGTGTCCTGGAACGCATTGGGTGAGCTGCTGTGAATATTCTTTTTTTTCATTTGATGAGTATAGCGAGTTGTATTATTAAGGTTGTGTATGTAATTGGTTTCAATTGTCTAGAAGTGCAAAATGACTTCATGAGAGCTATTTACAGTACAACAGGTGGCAAGGACAGGTGCTACAAGCCAATTATTGAGCCCCTTGAAAGTTTTGCTATTTGCATCTCTGAGCAGAGGTTCTCACATCAGTACTGAAAAGGCTTCATCGCAACATTTTAACACCCCTCTAAGAAAACTTTCACAGCTGCCCAAGCTGATGTATTCAGGTCACTAGGCTGCACATGAAACTCACATATGCAGAGACATTGCCAGATTATTAACACTACTAGCCTCAGGCTTTTGATTCACACCTTAGATTTACTGCTTCAGAGAGTAACAGCTCACTGAATCGTTCTCCATCTTACCCGACACTTTGTTACAATTTGAATGTTTGCAAGACATGCACACTTAATCAGCTACAAGTATTTTAGCCCAGAACACTGAACTTAGCCATCCATAAAAATGTCAAATGTCAAATCCACAGATGATTGTAACTAACATGCAGATATTTGTTTCCTTTGTTTTCCAGAGACAGTGATGTTTATCTGGTTTGGTCATTTCTAAAGCATCACATTTTTAAAATTGGATTAATTTTATGACATTTTTGTGAGCAAACTTTTGAATGCTAGCATGCTAACAAAGTAAGTGAATTCTGTACATACTGGGATTTGCTAATGTATTTGGCTCTCCGACTGAAACATAAGACTGTTTGGGGGTGCAAAGGTTTGTTAATTATCAGTAAATCAATGCCAAATCAATAAAGATAGTCAACAAAGTTATTTGCCAACAAATAAAAGTTTTTGTGTTGTTTGTGTTGTTGGTGTTCTCACATTTTTATAATATAAATGGACACAAGAGCGTTTTCACAAGTTGAATTGTTGAGAAGTGAGACATCTCACATCCTTACTACCTTTGCTTAGAAGTGGCAGGTAAACAAAACATGAGTTTGAACATTGTGTTTGAGTACAGCACAGTTTGGGTGGCCAGTACGACCGTGTCCTTAGTTCCTTCGTGAAGTAGGCCACTTCTTCCATCTCAAGAACCAGTTCATAGCTGAGGAAAACACTGAGGGTGACAAGGACTGGTACATTATTCAGGGACCAGAAGCTGAGCCAGAAGAAAGGTTTTTTAATTTGCACATTGATTAATTATCCAACCACTTCCTATGGACATGAGCTTAGGTAGTGACAAGAACAAAGTGTGACAAATTGCTGATATTGATTTTTTAGTTGTGGCTACATCATTAAGATGGAATATCAAAAAAAAAGGGGGGGGGGGGGGGGGGGCTTCTTTGGGTACTTGATGGCAGAGCACCTACAGCTCAACAAACTTGAAGCATTTTTTCGTACTTACTAAGGTTTTTTCTTCCTGTTTGTATTCTTGCTTATGTTGTGCATTGCTTTGGACAAAAGCGTCTGCTAAATGAAACTGTAGAACTGTAGACAAAAAGGGTGCTAGGTTCATTCCTCCAATATATACTAAGGAGCCCAGAAACACATAGAGAGCTTGAAGGAGATATATTGCTATTATACAGAGAAGATGTTAGTTAAGGTCAACCACCAGCTAACCTGGATTCTTCTGGGCCCCTCACTTTGAGGTTTATGGTTGACTAATTGGAGACCCTTGGGTATACACTGAACTATAGGAGCTGATTTACAGTCTTAAAAAGGTTAGCCCAGTGTGTAAAATGTTAATAAAAACAGAGTTTGAAGGTTTAAAAATTAATATATCATTTTGATTTGATTTGAAATAGTTCTGGTACAAGATATGAAATATTAAAACTGTACAATGGTATTGTTGTTTAAAAAATATATGCTCATTAAATTTGACGGGATCAACATTCTTCAAAACAGTGGACATGGGATATTCACCAGTGTGTTGCATCATCTCTTTAATACCACTGCATAAACTTTTTGGTCCAACATAGCCCAGTTTCTGGAGCTTGGAAAGTAAAAAGTTGTCTCTTTGTTGCTTGATATATGATTTAAGCATCTCATCAGTTCAGGGCCTCCTTTGTCTACCTCATGTTTCATGTTGTGTCAGGTATTCTGAACAGGTGACATGCCCATCCTCCAGGCAGGCCAGGTTGGCACCCAGACTCTTCTACTACAGTCATGCTATTGTAATAGAGAATGTGTGAAGTGTAACTCAGAATGTGTTTGGCAATGTCTTGCTGAAATAAGGTTTTCCTGTAAAAAGGCATTGTCTGGATGGCAGCACATGCTGTTCCTAAACCTGTATTATTGTCAAATGTTTCAGTGTTAATACTGCCTTCACAGATGTGTAAGCTTCCCATGCCAAGGGCACTCATCCTATCCCCATACAGTGACAGATGCCAGCTTTTAAACAAGCCAGGTTGTCCCTCTCCTCTTCACTGAGGAGTACACGTTGTTAACGATTTCCAAAGTGGATGCCAAATTCACAGGACAGTGGTCCACTTCCCCTGAGTTCATTTTAAATTGTCTCAGGCCCACAGAAGTTGCAATGTTAATAGCTGATACAGGCCTAACCTGCATTGTGTTTGAAGTGATTCTGAACCATTGCAGTGCTCCCCACTGCAGAGGCCTACATGTCCCTAATGCAGTGGCAACTGAGCACCTGAAGACCACAGCAATCCACTGCTGCTTTTCTACATTGCTAATTTGATTCAGAGATTTCTCTGGATTGTTTTATGTTGTTAATATTGTGTATGTTGTGTGTGTTGTATAATATGTGTGCAATGTACATAATCAAATAGAAATTTAGCCTTTCTAGAATATCTTTTTGTTATTTACCCAGTTAAATCACTAACCTGTTGCTAAGTGACTTAATTACGTTGGAGGGGTCCCTCCAAGGTGACTTTTGCAGCTTTCTCAGTATATTTTTTCATGTCTGTTCTGTTTTAAATTGTCTTATTGACACATTTGAAATATGCATGTAATATTATTCTTTTAATTTTTTAGAAAAAAGTTCAATAATCCCATTTAAAATGTGATTTGTTGCATTATTTTCAGTTTGACAGAGGTTGAATAATTAGCAAACCACCAAAATCTGTTTTAATCAACATTGTACACATTTTATCATTATGTTTTATACTGTTGAGTGTTTAAAACTTCACTTGACTTTTTTTTTTTTTTTTTTTTTGCTTATTTGAAAAAGCAGTAAAAGTTGCTTCTTTATAAACCAAATCCACAATTAAGCAGCACAAAGACTTGATTTATGACAGAGAAAAAATACCATTAGGTACTTTCCAGTGCCTGCTGGCTTATGTATTAATCACTAACCGACAGTTCACTGTCACTGATCACCACTATGCTGTGAATGAGACAGATATGACTGTAAATCAAATGTTTACAAAACACACACCACCAAATGATCATGACCACTAAAACCATGTAAGTAAAAAGACTCACATAAACATAAATCATAACCTCAACCAAAAACATACCCAGCATCTCCCATATAACACTTTACCATACTGATTAAAACGTAACCTTAGAGTAAAGGTTAAGAGGCACTGATATTAACATGCCAAGCAAATTATGGCTGGGTATTAAATAGCACTGCACAAGATCAAAGGGCACATGCTTTGAAATACAGTCAGTGGACCATTAACACAAAGACCCACAAAGCAACTCTACACCAATCAGCCAAAACAGTATGACTACTGACAGGGGGAATGAAGATTATTAAGTATCCTCTTATCAGTGGGTGTGGGTGGGATGTGTCCTTGAAGTTTACAAGTTGGATGCAAAAATAATCAAGAAAAGTGTGAGGATGTGAGCTACTGGTACAAAGGCCAAGTTGTGATTGCTAAATGACTGGGTCAGAGTATCTCCATGACGAAAGCTCAGGTCAGAGGTTTCCAGTCTGCAGTGTCAAAGGCAACCAAGCTAGTCAGACGTTGTGCTAGATGTTTTTACTTGTCCGTCATTTTGATGGACAAGGTTGTAAAAATTCCATCATAATGAATAATGATCCTTCAGTTAAAAAATCGATAATGACACCTACTGATTATTAATTATAGATTTTATCATTCAATGTGTAAAATTAATTATGCTTATTGGGTGGATAGACAAAGTAATGGATAAATAACAGACTAATAATGGAAAAAAATAATAATAATACAGAACCTGCTTTCAATAGCTTTATAAAGACATAAATTGCTCTTACAGCAAGTGGAACACACTTTTTGTAATTCAACTTAAAAAAAAAAAAACAGAACTGCTTTCAAGTTAAAACAGGTCATGTGTTTTTTCTCTCTCTCTTTTTCCAGTAAGAGACCGCTCCTCTGTTGCCCTTTCACAGCAGAGGAGATCAGCATCAGGTTTTGCGTCCTTGCATCAGACAGCCAACTTCACGTTGCCATTTTGATTTTGTTCTAGAGGCTGAAGCCCTGTTCTGCTACACTAGACACTGGAATGGCCAGCACTACTTCAGCAAGCGTTTATAAGTCTGGAAACATTTCACCTAATGAAGTAATGAGCAGTCCGCACAACTCTTTGAAAGATGGGTTTCCTGATCCTGCGAGAACCTGCTTCACCGGGAGGAAATCCTGAAGCATGCGGTCCTGATGTATGAGAGAGGCGACCTCAGTCCAGTGTGAATCGTAGCAGTGCCAATCAATGCCGACGTTTAAAGGGATATGGCAAGCCAGCACGTAAGGGAACGAGAGATCATAAACAGGACAACAGAATACCTTGTTAATTATGCACGCTATCCACCAGCTGGACAGGGGGTCTGCATGAAAGTGGACTGGATCACTGTCAGGGTTTCTAATCTATCAAAATGATGGGCAGCCTTCAGATTCTTCCTCTTTGCTCAAAAAATTCCGTCAAAGTCAGGGAATAATCGGTTAACGCGATCTCTGAAGGCACTGGACCTCAAACTGCTGGAAAGGCATTTTGCTGCAATCTTTGACTATAAATGTTATATAAATGTGTGAATGTGACATGAAGTGTCAGAAGATAGAGAAGTACATAAGTACAGTTCTATGACCGTTAATAAATCACATTGTTTCCCCTTAAGACAGTGATTTGTGGATAAGAGTGTCTTTGTGGGTGCAGAAATGGGATGGATGCTTTGGTTTGAGGATGTTCAAAATTAATTTGGGGCATTTTGATTGACAGCTCAAAACAAGTAAAGTCGGTGAATTCATCTACCATTACATGTCTGAGTTTTTGCTTTACTGTACATTTGTTTCATTTTCTTCAACTTTAGACTGGAGCAAGAAAGACAGTTCTTCAAATATATGTCATCTCCCATACCATGCCTGTTCCATTTTACCTTGTTATATGGTATTGGCCAAGATGTAGAAAATGTATCTTGCCATAAAAGATTTTAGCCATGTCCTTCACATTTTTCTCTCCTTTCATGCTACATTTTCAAACCTGTTTATGTCCTCACACACATCCTCCACATGTACTGAGCTGACCTGGGAAGACTCAAAACCTTCAAGCTGACTCATTATGTAACCATCTCCACAGAGACAGGTAGACTAGACATGTCACAGCCAATCTACTCCCCCAAGACTTTAACAAGCTGGAGTTGATGGACGGACTATTTCACAGGCGAACCCGCCATCCCTTGAACAAAAAGAAAGAAGCTGTAGATGTGCCCTGGTTCAAAAGCATATGCGTGTTTGTTTGTGTCATTGTCTTAAGTGAATGCATTAGTGTGTGTTTATATTGTGTATGTGCAAACACAATGAGATTCACCCCGCTTCAGGACACTTACATAAGACTGTCACAGCAAGACAGGTGTGAGGTGGTGAAAAGACCTGAAAAAAGGTGAAAGACTGAAGAGATCTGCTTACGTCTGTCTTGGTATGTAGGTGGGTTTGTTGCTGGAGGGTAATTAAATGTATTTTTGTCATCTAACCAGCTCCGGCTCCCTTATCAGGCAAGGAAAACCACAGAAGTAGAGAGAAACCAGATGGGTCATGGCCAACAGGGGTGTTTGAGTGTGCGAATGAATGTATGTGCAGGTGAGGGAGAGAGAGAGACAGTTCTAATTCCCAGACACCACCCCTCAGGGCCTCAAGGTGGAATTGAACATAGTCTTGAAGGGACAGCATTGACAGCTTCCCTAAATACGCCCAGTAATGTTTTCACTCACACTGGACTGAGGGAGATCTAATCTTAGCCCAGATGCACACTGCCAAAGCCTACTCACAGTGTTTGTGATTATCAAACCTGGGAATGCCAACATAGTCGGGGGGTTTTCTGCAGCTGTCCTGCACAGAACAGACTTCTGAGGAACACAGACTGTAAATTTGCAGGCTGTGTGTTTGGCATCTCACGATCACTTTGGATGCACAAGTCTCTTTTTCACTTTTTTGTCAGCACAGTTTTATAGTATACCCAAAGCCCTCAGCACACAACTACATGATGCATCACCCTCATGATGAGTCTTGAGGCTCTGCATTCATCTTTATCTGTGAGTAAACTTCAAGGTTTGTTATTCACCTGCTGTCCTTGCATTACTTTGGTTTGAGACTGTATGGCCATAAAGTACTTTATCATACAACATGAGGAACATATTTTCAGAAAGATACACACACACACTATCTGACATGTCTATCATGGGAAAACACTGGAGCTCAGGTTATTACAGTATATCAAGAAACCTGGTTCCAAACAGAATGCATCCACCCAACTTCATTATGGCTCTGTCACATCTGACGAACTGCTGTCCTTCATCAGAACAACAACTTTCTGTCTGCAGTAAAAACTTACTATAATACTAAATGTTGACACATTTCATACGAAAACAATACAATGTAAACCAGTTTAATAAGCCCATGCACTTCTACTCACGAATCTTCATCATTAGAGCTCAAAGAGGCTGAAAACAATAAAAGGTAGTTAACCAAGCAGCCATGCTAGGCAGCATTTCCTGCTGACGCTTTAAGACTTAGAATCACCTCAAAAGAAGACAAAGGTCACAGTAACTGAAGGCTTGCTACATTAGCAATCTGCCAGAAGACTGTTAAGCTAGCAGCCAAGAAGGCACAACTATTTACCGAATATGGATTGGCCCCAGGCCTCAACCTCTTCTGTTGTAAATTGTAAAGCCAAAATACTGTTTCACTATTTCTTTTTGCATGAGTAGAGCCAAGGCGAGAAATGTCAGAAAAAATATTTTACACTAAAATATTATATTTTATGTGATAATGTATCAGTTATTTGAAGAAGTGTATCAATATTTGAGGTCTTCACATTGAACAGGAACGAGAACACGCACTGCATGAGTAACACATCTTGTAAGCAATGTAGACATTGGTTTCAGTACAATAACCTTCTCAACACATCACCTCAAAACAAACTTAGTTTATATTCTTCTTGACAGTGCTTACTTCTGATCATCAGTGTGTTTGTGGTCATGGCAGTGAGGAGTGTTAGGTGCAAAACAAGTGTACTCACATGCATCATCTCTGAAGAAAAATAAAAGAGCGGGAGGGGCATGAGGGCCAATTTTTGAAAAATATGAGCTGTAGCGCCCTCTTTGGAGCTAAAAGCTGCCCCCTTGGCTGGTTAAAACATCATGAACTGCCCTCTTGGGTGGCAAAAACTTTTTTTTTCTTTTAGTCCCTGCCCTTCAGAAAGTTTGTGCACACCACTGCAACACCACACCAACAATTAAAAAAAGACGATCTTTGCGGTATAAATAACACAGAGCTGTTTTGGTCTGGGTGCCTCATTTCTTTAACAGCATACACTGTACAAGGTCCAAATTATTTTAATATTGATAAATGAGTTTAGTGGATTTAATGGCATGGCTGACTTGACTGACAGACGGGGTCTCTGTAGCTGTCTATTAAGAAGCTGAAAGCTTGCCTCTTGGCCTCATTCTAACTCAGATGAAGTGAGGTTGGGTTCAGCATTTCCAATATGTCATCTGTTGACAGGCTTGAAAATTTAGTATCAGAAACAAATGAGTGACACCAGGAAGAATATGTCCATGTATTATACAGTCACCATAAAACAAAAAAAAGACACCATAAATCAGCAAAATAAGGGGTATTGTTTGAAAATTCACCCTTTTTGTATTATAATTTTGTAGTTTGATCAATGTTCCATCTGTTTTATTAGAGGGGGAAAGCTTTAGCTCCTACTAAAGAAAGTCCCAAATGGGGTCAGGGAAGCTCTTAATTTATGTTTTCGTTTGTAGTATTTGTTCTGTCCATTGTTTTATACAATCTAATTGCATAACATGTAAACTTCTTATACACCAGAAGCCTTATTTCCCCTCTAGACATGGTAAACTTCCCCTAACAAATGCCCCTTAGCTAATGTGTCCCTTAGCAGTCTTCCCCTGAGCTTACATGGGAAAACTCAGGTTAGATTAGATCAGGTTAAAGGGAATTGTCCTTGCGCAGATTTCAAGTTCAGAGACAATGAAATGCAGTTTAAAAGTTACAACAGTAAGGATAAGGGTTGAGTTTGTGCAGGAGTGATGCATGGAAAGGTGAGATAGGCTTCAGCCTACTCCCTTTTCAGTTACAGTCTACTCAAGTCTACAGTACCCCATGTTGTGGATGGTGCTGAATATAACCCAGACCTACTAATCTTCACATTGCACTTGATTTTGAAGCCTGAAATGACACTCAAACTGTCAAGGCAATTCAGCTTGCACATTTACAGAGGTTTCCCCAGACAGCCAACACACCCACACTTGCCTCTGGATTCACCTCAGTGCAAGACCGGGTCTATTTTGTCGAGCACACAGACATTAATCCCACACACAAGCCTAATGCTGGTGGGAGCGGTGCCATATCTAATGCTTGTTGTTGGAGACACAGTAATTAGGGATGTTAAGAGCTGACTTATAAGTGTGCCAAGCATCACAGTTTGTGACTCAGCCAAGAAAACGATACTAAACCATCTGGGCGTCAAAAAGATCATTGTTAATGTAGAAACTAATAACATTTTAGCCAGTTTATTGCTTTTGATGAAGATCTGAATTGGTCTCTTGGAACATTCAACCAAAGCCCAAAAGCTTCATCTCAGCACATTTTTGTCGAGAAATATGAGCAGAGATAAATGATACCAAAAATGAGTTTGCCAATATGGAAACACAAATCACATATATTCTATTAAAAACACTTTTTTAAAGAAGAAAAGAGCAGCATTTTTAAGAGGAGCTGGACCATAACTTTCTGGAGCTTTAAATGGACTGTGAGGGCCATCTGTTTGAAGCGGACTGCAGCGTCAACTTTCGGCTGGAAATGTGCACACCTTGTCGTGATAACACTTAACAAAGTGTTTTTTTTTTTTTTTTTTTTTTTTTTTTTTTTTTTACTGTGGAAATGAATGTGGATCAGAACCTCTTTAACACTACTTTTTATTGTTCAAGACAACTTTTTACCGAATACAACAAAGTATCTATCAACAGTTACACAGCACTGTTGTTTTAAATGTGACAAGAAAACTTTGCCAGTTTCTGGCAACCCCCTGCTGTAAGAAGTAGCTATAGGCAAACCTGGCAACAGGCAAACTTTGTCAGTTTGTTCAGTAGCCGGCTATTTTAGTGCTAATCGCAGCCTGGTGGTCTGACATATCTGTAGGCTAATGTAAAATGTTTGCAAATCTTTATGTCTTGTTCATCTACCAAGCAGATCAAATGTAACCTCACTGCTGGGTGGGTTGGAATGGACATTATCACAAAGGGCTTAGCCTGTGTTTTGGCCTTTAGCTTGTGTTTTAGCCTTTAGCCCATGCTATCACTCTCCCAACTTTTTCAAGATCACTTAGAAAGTCTTCAAAGGGACTTTAAGTATGCTAAAATATATTAGATCCTGGTTGGCACTCAACTTGTTAACATTCGTTAACCTGTTTATCAGCTAATCCAGCAAATACCAGAATCATCAAGTGCATGTTCTGATAGACCGCAGTTACCCAAAACTTACAGCCCATCTTCAACACGGTCAATGGAGTCACATGGGGCAATAAGCATTTTCCAAATAGAGAAAAACAGTCCTTGTTGCACGCCAAGGTGCAACACGCAACCCAAACAGAACAAATTAGCAGCCATCTAATAATTTAGCATTAATTTTAGCCTAGATTACTGTCTATGTTGCTTTTATATAACTTATTGTTTTTTTGTTGTTTTTTTATTTATTTAATTTCTTTATTTATTTATTTTTATTTATTGTTTTTAATCGCTCTGTAAAGTGTGCTTGTACCTGAGGGCTGAGAAAGGTGCTTATGAATTAATGTATCATAGTTATTACAAACAAACATCTGTGTTCAAGTACGTAAAAGAAGACACTTCTGAAAACTGTCTCTCATCTCTGACAAAAAAGTCAAAGCTGCTCACTGCTGGCAAATCACCTGAAGCCATCAAAGATTTGCTCTCAATCCCAGAGGCAATAATGTCTCAACACAATAGCCCCTGGGTTTTAAGATTTTGTATCAGATCATTTTAATAGTGTAACAGATCACACTTTTACATTATACAACCCATCTGTGAAGGTTTCCAGGCATTTGGGTCATGTTTAATCGGAGCTGAATCTGACAAAATCTCAGATCTTTATGGAAAACTTAAAGGAAAAAAGTGTGAATAATTAATTAGCTATAACAATTTGTCTGGCTGCATATGGGCATATCATTTCTGTCTTGGAAGAATTTTTGATGATCATTTTTTCTATGATGCTGATGGTGCAATGACAAGCTAAATGTATATAATCTAAATATAATATAAAGTCCTTTTAGAATGTATGTTTTGTTTTTATAAACAAGAACAGACAAAAATCCAAAGTATTTCACACCACTGTGTCTAATATATCAAACACTATATGTAAGGTATTCCTGTTACAGCCTGAATTAGTAATAAATGGAGTGTCACTTTTATCAATTAACCTGCAACAAGTGCACTGTAGGTATAAATTTTCACTGCCTCCATGCATCTCTCAGTTTCAGTGTTTGTTTTTTAAGATGCATATCAGTGGAAAAAAAAATCACAATCAGCTACTGAACGATGTTAAAATACAAATTTGAAGAGGTTTTTGCTTTGTTCTGCTGTTCCCCGCCTCAACAATTATCTTTTTCTATTTTCTTTTTTTTCTTGTGAAATGTGACACTATAGTTACTAAGATATTCCAGATGCTTGAACAAACTTTCATAACTAAAAGTGATGACAAAGTTTAGAGTGTAAGGCTCAAAAAGCTTTTCCAGTGTGTCTGTAAGCACAACAGATCTAGGGAGAGCTATAAAGAGGCAATTTAGCCTTTTTCTCAATAAACAGTTCATTGCTGTAGTAGACACATAGTAAAAGGGTGCTTTACACATTTAATAACAGACTTGCTAGCAACAATCAATTAGCTTAATTTGTTTGAAGACAGAAAGTTTTTGAACGCACTTTTTATTAAGTTAAACAAAACCAAACACTAAAAATGTAAAGGAAATACAATGTGTCTTGTATACACAACTTTGTTTTAAGTTGATCTGAAAAAAAAAATCTCTGTGAGTAGTTCAATCAAATACTTACCCTATAAATCATCAAATTCGACATTTAATTCCAATTTCTGAACTTTCTGGTCAGAATTCACTGTGGTCATTAGAGACTTTTTTGTAGGTCTTCACATAATAGTTATGCACACAAAAAATCAGGCCCATAGCACAAAGTAGCCTGAAGGGCTGTAGTTTTTACTCACTAGAGGCGCTGTGGAGCATGTATCAGCACTGGATTATAAAAATTTATAAAAAAAAAATTGACTGAATTTTTTATGACAAAAAATATACTGAATGCAATTTGAGGTTAAGGCGGCACAAGAAAGTATATTCCTTAAGGTTTCCAGAGGGCCTTGGGCCAGTTTTTGGGGTTTAGGCCCTAAAAATGGCGAAAATATGTGATTAAAAAAGGCAGGTATCTGTGTTGGATTTATTTAACACAAAATCTAACAGTGGCAAAGTTTTAACCCTGCCCTATTTGCAAAATCGACCACAATGCACTCCTTATTTATGCTTATAAAAATACTCTCTCATTATTTTCAACTGCTTATGCTGAATAAGCAAACTGCTTTACCACATGGTTAGAACTGAGTTTAAAGGGCTTTACTTTATGCCACGGCCTCCAGTAGCTTATCTGAAGTGTTTTTTTTTCCTCAGTATGTGCCAGAAAAATCGAAAGATTTCTTACCAATTATTTGCTGTGCTCTCTCCCCTCATGCATTTTGCATTATGAATGGCTTCTGAAAGTAGAAAAGGTGCTGCTCTGCTATGTATAAGATCCATAGATGCCCTGTATCATTCAGCAAATGTTACATTCACCTATGTGTGTGCACATTTTATATCTGTATGTTTTTTGTGCTTGTGTGTGTGTGTGTGTGTGTGCAAATAATCGCACAACCAGCCCTGGCTCTGTAGTTCTGCCTAAAAGAGAGGAATTAACTGTTTAAAGCACCCGTGGATGAAGAGTATTGATTTCAGCTGCAATATTCTGGCCCATCTACTGTCACGTTGTGCTGAATATGTTTACACCTGAAAGTTCTTCAAACGTCCTTCCTGTAGATCAAATAGAAACCATGAGAGTGAAAACTACATCCAGAGGGTATTTCCTTTTTTTCATTTACCTTAAACTGGAAGTTTTCAAATCCTACTTTTTCTGCAAATTTAGTTTATTATTATTATTATTATTATTATTATTATTATTATTATTATTATTATTATTTCACAAAGTGCTGCAGTGACATTTAGTTTTTACTTCACTATGGCGTCTGCCTTAAACAGAAAGAGAAAAGACAGTAGAACACTGAAACCTGCAGCCACGGGCAGAAACTGTCCAGCAATTCATGCATGACATAGGTATTTTTTACCCCAACTCACCTTTTAATGTCCCGTTGTCTCGGCTGTGAATTGTTCCTGGGCGCTGTACAGCCACAGATGGAGCCGCTGTGGGGTTCTGCTGGTGATTCATATTAATGGACCTGACCCCTATCCCTCCTTTCCTTTTTCTTCTTCCAATCTTTCTCCCCTCTGTTCCTCCCACTGCTCACTCTCCATCTCATCCCTTCGAAAACACCCAGGAGACAGATGGACCAACACTCAACTTCACACCATTTAGCTTTTCAAGGCTGCTAAAACAGTGTGTGTGAAGAGGTGGAGTGAGTGAGCAAGTTGGGAAACAAGCTTTGTGTGTGTGTGTGTGTGTGTGTGTGTGTGTGTGTGTGTGTGTGTGTGTGTGTGTGTAGACAGAAGAGAGAGAAAACGGGAATAAGCAGCAGTGCCTACGTGAAACATGAGTGTGTGCTTGCATGTTGTGTGTTTGTGTGAGCACATGAGGGCACTGGTGTGAGGTTGGCAGGCAGGGGAATGTGGGGAGTAAATGAAGGACTTAGTGCTCTCCACGATTGACTGGTCAAATCTATGCTGTTACCTTGAGCTTCCCTAGCTTCAGTCAGACACTCTTGCTCCTCCAATAATGGAGACTGATGCCCCGTCCTTACTTATGTAGATATTTTTGAAGACTGGCTTCTACCCAAAATTTGGCCCTTATGTTCACTTAAAAAAATAAATAAATAAAAATAGATTAAAAAAAAAAAAAAAACGTTTAAGTCACTTAAAAAAACATCTTCCAAGGTGAAGATTTTTGAAAACTCAGTTTTATTATTATGGATTTGACAGAAAAAATATTTCAGGAAATACACTGACACTGTATTAGGCATGTGCCAAAATTGGCTTGTTTGAATTTAGCGTGTATACAGCTCCTAGTGTTTCTGAAGCCAGCCTCAAGCAGAATCTAAAAAAACTACAGTATTAAGTACTTCTGCTTAGGCTCCTTATTTTTAGAACAGCTTGGTTTTGATGTTGTCTGATTTGCTGCCCTGCTCGATCTGCTCTGTGCTGATTGATGAGTCATGCTTCAGCATTCATAAAAAAAAAGAGTGTATTAGCCATGGAAGGCTCCACCAAGCTCTGAAACAAAATGCGTCTGATGGACAACAAATACAAAAAGCAACTTATTAATTTTTAACCTATTGCAAAGATTTACTCATACATACAGCCTTATAACCAACAAATACATTACTGTGCCTTTTCCCCAGCATGCATGCATCCAAATTCAAGGGTATGAATAACCTTTTAACAGCTGTTTAGTACTTTATATGTGATTCTAACTAAAAAACAACACAAAGAAGTGATGAGGGTGAGTTTGATGCCTGTTTATTGTGGGTACAAAAAATAGTGGGAACGAAACACAAAGAGAAGAGACGAATCAAATTTAAGTTAAAACTCCAATTCCAGTGAAGTTGGAATGTTGTTTTTCCCGGTCTTTTGTTGCTCTTGTCCTAGCTTTTTTCGAACGTGCTGCAGGCATCAAATTCAAAACGAGTGAATACTTGCAAAACAGTTTACCTGTTTAAACAGTAAATATATTGTCTTTGTAGTGTATTCAATTGAATATAGGTTGAACAGGATTTGGAGATCATTGTATTCTGTTTTTATTTACGTTTTACACAACGTCTTAACTTCATTGGAATTGAGGTTGTAAAAAGAAACAAAGGAGAAGAATGGAACAATTGTAACTATACATTCACCGGCCACTTTATTAGGCACACCTGTCCAACTGCTTGTTAACTTAAATTTCTAATCAGCCAATCACATGGTAGCAACTCAATGAATGCATTTAGGCATGTAGACATGGTCAAGACGATCAGCTGCAGTTCAAACTGAGCATCAAAATGGGGAAGAAAGGTGATTTAAGTGACTTTGAACATGGCATGGTTGTTGGTGCCAGACGGGCTGGTCTGACTATTTCAGAAACGGCTGATCTACTGGGATTTTCAAGCACAACAAGTATGAACATCCAGCAGCGATAAGTTATATCAATATTTAAAATATAGTAAAAAATACTCTCCTTTTTTAATGGTTTCTTTCTTCAGTTCAAATGCCCCAAAAAGCTTTGTGAGTGTGGCTGTGAGCTAGCGTGTACAATACAAAGTGAAAGGTTGTCATTGAATTTATTTTGTAGTTGTGCTCTCATTTGATGTCAAAATGTTCTCTAACATAAGAAAGCTATTGTATTTACTCTACTGTGTATGGAATTAGACTTGTTTAAATTCTTGAATTTCTTTCACAGTCCAAAGGAGATTTTTTTTTGTATATATATTCAGGGACCACATCAATAAACTTCAGGCTCAGAATACCAGCTTTCACTTCCCTCTGCTTCTCAAACTCCAGGAGCATTCAGCAGCTGAAAGACCTTGAGGTTAGAATGATGCTTTATTTTGACAGCTAATGTTCCCAGGATCAAAAGTGAACTTTTGATCTGGACTTGGACAAAAAAAGTCTTTTAAGCTAATACAAAAATGTGAATAAGTCTTTTATATCTTGGACACCTCCGCTTCTTATGAAAATTATATGTTAGAGTGGCAGATTTCTAAACAGCCAATGAATAGACCTTGTGGTTTGATGAAGGTATGTTTGATTTCCCTGTGTTTGGTCAGGCTTTGTTCATGTAGAGCGAGTTATTCTGTGAATGCTGAGCTGAAACCTTCCAGGAAAATTCTTTTAAAACTTTTGAAAGATTACTCCTCTTCCTAAGTTAACTTTGTTTGCTTCCTTATTTGTTTCTTTTGGGGGCAGCTATGCCCAAACCTGAGGTTTAATGTTTTCTCTATGTTTTTTATATATAATATAGGACAAACCCCTATTATAAGACGACCCCCTACTTTTCAAGATCAATGGAGAAATAATAGACACTGTTATCATTTTTGGCTGTAAATGCAATCACTGACATCTGTATTTCAAATGCAATACTGATGACAGCTCTGGTATTTGGCTTGCCTTTCATTACATTTCTCAATAATAAACTCACACATTCTCCTTGCGGTGAAACCAGCCTCCAAACAACGAAAAAGTGTTTCCTATATAACTGAACTGGCTTGAAGTCACTTCTCTGATCATTTTTAGTTGCTTGGCCAACTTTTCACATACCATGTAGATTTCCCAAAGATAAAGGGCTAAGAAATCAGTGGGAAAGCTGTCAGGAGGAGCTTTCAGCTAGTCCATCATCCATGCTCTGCAGTGAGCACTTCAGACTGGTGGATTTTGACAGGACAGGTCAGGACAGTCAGGTGTTCATTTCCCAGCTCATCTCCACAGGGTCGGAGTATAGGCTGTAAGGATTAGATAATTCAATGCTATAGTATGCTGAAAATGATTTTTTCCCCCTTTTTGAATGTGAAGGAATCAGTGGTGGATTTTGTTTTACACTGTGAGATCATTTCTATATTTCATCCTTCAATCTAGCCTGTGGCTACCAGGACATCTCAGACCTCAAAGAGGACACAAGAGACCCTGTCACAGGACTGTTCCCAGCTTGTCCAAGAGACCAAAGCCCTGCCTGTGCCACAGACTGTACACACACAGACTGTAGCTGTACAGTTGTATAGACATATGTTTGCAGTATATCGTTAGCCTAACAGCATACTTGCCAAAGTCATATATTATAAACATTTAAATTATTGTTTTTGTGAGCCTCAAAGCACAGACGCCTAAGTCAAAGAAATTTAAATAAGTTAACATCCTGAAGGATCACAGGAAGGATGATATTTACAAGTGATGGGTGAGTGTTCCTTTTTTATTTATCTATTTATTGTGGAAATAAAGTTACAGTGTTTCAGTTTATTGTTATGTTCGTGCGGACTGGTTTGGGCAGGAGATGCTGTATCCCAGTGTTATACTGCTCGCTGACAGAGATTGATGGTGCTTAGTAAGCGTTTGAGGGAACTCACTATCAACTACACTTCAGTTTAATATTCTGACTTGAATAGCTGTTGGCAACAGGTTTAACTTGCGTGCTTCATTTTGTCATTGAACTGATGGCAGTCTGCTGGTAATTTCTCGATTTATTCAGCTGAAGTTGTGGGAGTAATCAATAAACCGTGATATTTTGGAAGTTTCTTTCATGTCATGTGGTCTCAGTGTGCAGTCTGGTTTCTGAGTGACGGAAGACCTGATGGTGCTGCTGCAGTTGCTGAAGAACTGCACAGTGGTGTGTGTGTGTGTTCGGTGTGTGTGTGTGTGTGTGTGTGTGTGTGTGTGTGTGTGCATGCACTGTGGGTAGCGCTGTGCTTGTTGAAGATCATCTGTGACTGTATTGGCTATATCGGCACGTCTGTGACAAGCATGTGTGTGTCTGTGCGTGTGTGTTTGTGCACTGACTGAAACCCCATGGTACACCACTGGGCTTTATTAAGGACACTGTATGTTTTTAAGATGGTGATCATTTTTGCACATTTAAGAGACATTTGTATCCTCAAGCTTGCTAAAGTCACATTGTATGAAAGCTTTATGGATATACAGTGTCAGTGGGTCCAAATTTTCCAAGCTTTTCTCCATGTTTCCAATAACTTACATTCCTCTTCAGCTCCATTGTGTGAGTACACCTCTGTTCTTTTCTCTAAAACTTTAACTTTAAGGTCTGTAACATCACTGAATCCTATGACTAATGTAAGAAAAAGGAAGAAGCCCCCTGAGCCCAGCTAACTTGACTGAAACGAAACCCCAACCTTTGTCCAATTGTAACAGGACGCCTCCGTCTCCGTGGGGATGATGCCCTGCACTTTGATATCTGGCACCATGACTCTCTCCTTGAAAAAGGTGATGAAATTGACTGTCATTTTGGTGCAAGTGACTACAGTAATGCAGCTCGAATCAGACCGCTGTGGCTAAGGGAGGGCAGAGCTCCAAAGCTGGACTCTCATTTTCCCACTCAATTCTTTGTTCTGACCCTCACCTGTGGCCACAAGTTTTGACAGTAACTGAAAGAGTAAGATCCCAGACACACGTAGCAGAAATGAATTTTATCCACAGGTTGATTGGCTTCACCCCTCCATGACAGCGACTGGATCTGAGAGGGCCCGGGGTCAGGCTGCACTGCTTCACTCTGTAATGGGAACAGGTGAGGTGGATCAGGGACTGGGTAAAGGCACCACAGGCCACGGACCAAGACATACTGCAGGGATTTAAACTTTGAGCTGGTGGACAACTTCTAAAGTCGGAGAAGAAAGAGAAGCATACCCTGTTGTCTGTTTGACTCCAAGGAGGATTAAAACATAAATAAATAAATAATCAACAACAAGATTGCTTTTTTTCCCCACCAAATATTCAGACCATGGATTCTTCACAGATGGTTTTTCACCACCACCACCACAGAGTGGTTTTGTGTGCATGTGTGTGAGACCCAGAGATTCATGCTTGACTGGGGTCAACAGGAGTGTGCCTCAGTGATACTCTGCTTATCTGCTTTGTCGACCATTTGCCAGCACATCAGAGACTCCATATCTGGCCCAGAGGAATTAAAGCTGCAAGTGAAAAGCCCAGAATAGCTTCAATATTTTGCTTTATGTCGCTCAAGATTCCAGATGCTTTGCAAAAAAAAAAGAAGGCTCTTGCAATCTAAGATGTAGAGTGCAAATCCCAATCAATTTAATTTCAGATCACAGTTTCACCTGTTTCCACCAACATTTTCAAAACTACTTGGTTAATGTTTGGGTGATGCATACATTTACATGACATACTGTATGAAGGATTTGTGCTTCTTTATGCTTGCCTTATAAATTGGCTCAGAGAGCAAATAGTACAGTCCTCAAAACCCATACATATCTTAAATAATTTTATAGTAAACAACAATGGAAACCAATAGGGTTTCAGCTGAGGTGAGGAGGAAAGTGAACTCCCTAACTTTTAGCTCGGACCACTCTCCGTATTAAAGGGACCAACTGAAAACCATCAGTGAAAACACATTCCTCAGAGCAGAAAATTATCACTTTGGAAATTGCATTAAAAGTTCCCTGAAGGACAATTTCTCCGGCTGAGCTGGTGCCTCAGTAAAAACGCTGATTCTGGTCACAACTGAATGAAGTAAATGTGCTCTTAAAGATCAAATAACACTTTATTTCAGACATAGATTTCTACAGTTTTTAATGTCTTTAATTGTTTAATAGAGAATTTTGTTCATCCAAGTCATTGCACACCTCTGTGGTCCAAAAGGACATTGTCTCTTTTTTTTTTTTTTTGGCTGTGTGCTTACTGCAGCAGCTCCAGCGATGCATCAAAGTTTGTGCACCCACTCAGGAGGGAGTTATTTAAATCCAGTCATTAATGGACTGTAGCACTTAAGTTATTTAGAGAAATGTCCCTCTAGTCTGCGGTTTGTGGCCCAAAGTAAAGGAACACTAAAGCTGATGAGGCCGAAGACATCTTGTCATTGTGTGATGCAAATCACTGACTGCCCCAGAGGTTATGAGTATTGAATATTTGTAAAGTGTTCTGCTGAAATACACAAACCACAACCAAATAATATATGGATTAGAGCAAGATGCCAAACTATGATATTGATGGATTTGGTTGCTGCCATAATTATTAAGCAGTTAGTCATGCTCTGGGATGTGGAACACTGTGAGATGTAGATAGGAAGTAGTATATTGGTATTGATCCAGTGACCTGAGCTTTGAGCCCTTACATACATGAACAATGGTACCATGCAAAGCATCAGCACTATGGACAGAGTCTGGTAATTTATTATTATTATTATTATTATTATTGTTGTTGTTGTTGTTGTTATTGTTAAGATCTCCATATCCATGGGAAGTTATCACTTAAATATTACACAGAGTAAAATGTTAAGTAGTAGTGAGCATTAAAGAGGGGGTACTGTGCAAAAATTTCCTATATGACTTACACTGGTATTTTAGTTGCTGTCTCTTTAAGGCTCCCTGCTCCTCAAACCCCCTTCCCTCCGATTGGCCAGCACTCTTAAGTCTTTGAGGGATCAAATTAAGGGAAGACCTTGGTGTATGACGCCTGCCCCTCCTGCATTTTTTTTTCTTTTTATTTCAAAATTATTTAACCAGGGAAGCCTCATCAAGATTAAAAATCTCTTTTAAAAGAGTGTCCTGGCCAAGACAGCAGCAAGTCACAAAACACAACTACAGATAAACAACACAAAACAATGACAAAAAAACAGATCACCATATCAAAAGTAGCATCAGCAAAATCAGCCATCAGAGTATGTACATCCCGATGCATCATCCTCCACTTACATGTCATAAACCAGCTAGGAGATCCTTATGTGATGACCTCATCATTTCATCAAGTCTCATGGAGATCTTGTGAAGATCTTGTGCTAATTCTGGAATAGACTAAAAAGTTTACAGACAGATTCTGGGATTTCTACAACATATGGATATGAAGCAGTTTGAAAATCTGCACACATTTAGTATAAACACTCAGTATTGTTACTTCATATCTATGTTTACAACATAAGGAAAGCATAATACCCTCTCTTTAAACACAACTGTGAAGTACCGTCTGTCTCTCCCTCTGCCACCTAGCATCACACTACTTTGTCCCTCCCACCAAATGACACACCAAACAAGCATGCCAGCCAGTGTTCAACAAACAGTCCTATGTTGAGGTTTCGTATAACCTTAAGCAGAAGCCAGATGTGCACTTTTTCAGAAATGGAACTTCATATCAAAACAGCTCAAATGGTAAGCCCTGTGATTGGTCTGCTGAGGTGCTTCGTACTTTCAAATCCACTGCACACTATTATACAATGTCAGTTCATTAGCCGTAAATTGACTCTTCTACATTACTCAGGGTGACCACACGTCCTCTTTTGCCTGGATATGTCCTCCTTTATAAAATTATAATTATTTATATAAATCCTTTATAAAATTTCCTAAACTGTCCAGGTTTGCTCAGCTTGTTCTAAAGACTGTCGATATGTATAATAAGGTGCTGCACTGGACCACCAGCATTATCCAGATAGACCTACCTGTCAAGGTGTTGAGCATGCACGCTGCATACATCATATTGCAAAAGACCTAGGCTTTTCCTTTTTTTCAGATCAAAACAGAAAGTGCTCTGACTGCCTGTGCGGCACACTCTGACAGAAAATGCTGAAGCGTAAATGCACTTTCTCAGATGAACTGCAGAAGAAGTACCATGCTTTTCGTTCTGGTTGTGACCAGTGGGATCCACTGTGTACCGTCTACAAAGCTGACACCTATGTGTCAATTGCAAAAAAAGGTTCTTAGTTAAACTTTATCTAAAATTTTGAGGCATTATTTATATTTTTGCACAAGAGAAATATATTTTTGAGCAATAGGCTACCTCTCTTTTTCTTTTTATAAAAAGCATGTTGAGGCATTATTTACCTTCACATTATAGAAGATTTTCACTTCAAAAAGAAAAGGAATGTTTTAAATAAATGTTTGGTTTATAAAGCTACTTTGCCATCTTTGACTACCTTTTTTGGTATTTTTTGCAGTACCTTCAAGAAGCCAGGTTGGGTGTCCTCTTTCTGGTTTTTCAGAATATGGTCACCCTAACATGATGTCATGCAGCAGTTTCAGTACGATCAACCCCTGTTCAGCATTTATCTGTACTAATGTCAGTATAATATATCTAGCAGCCAATGGAGCTGGACTGCAAAATGACTTGCATAGGAACTGCATGGTCAAATAGCCTTTGGGGGGAGTATTGTGGACTAATACAGACATTGACATTCCAATGCACATATGTGACAGAGCTTTGGCATAACGTAAATGCAGAATTATAAACCATTGGCCATTAGCCAAAAGGTGGATTGCAAAAAACAGTAGCAAAAAAGTGAAATGTCCATGCTGAGCTGGTGTTTGGTTTATCTGGCAATGACACGTGGCAATGTAGCATGGAAGGCTCTGGGTTTTCTCTTCCTCTGTTTAAATAAAAGACTTAATCCGAGGTAACAAAAACACAATATTTTGATATTTTCAGGGGATTGAATAGTATTAGGCACATTCTTATACAGTCAATATTTAATTTTTGCCAAGAAATCCTGCTTAATCCCACACACTGGTCCTTTGAAATGAGTGTTCCCTTCAGTCAGCTGGTTTAAAAAGAGCTTTTTCACAATTTTAATCAGAGATATTATACACACTGGTCTAAAAATAAAAAAATAAATGTCATAACTGTGTTCAGGTGTGACTCTGAGGAAGGGTAGGAGTTTCAACACAAATTGTTATATTAACTTGCCAAGGGTCACGAATCAGCGGTGTCACAGCTGCAACCAAAACTCTGTTTTGTTATTAATATCAGAAGTCTAAACTTCATCACACAATTTTGTGGTCGCATTGCAACTTCTGCAGATGTGAACCTCTTTGTGCCCTCACCTGCAGTTTTCACAGGACACAGTGGGAAGACTCAGGTCATCATCTGAAACCATCTGCCAGGCAAACCTTCAAGTTAAGTTCAAGTTTTAGGTAGGCTGAAACCTTCAACATGCAAAGCACAACACACACACACACACACACACACACACACACACACACACACACACACACACACACACACACACACACACACACACACACACACACACACACACACACACACACACACAGACACCCTTCGACCAAGTTTTATTGAACAAGAATCCAATTACTTAACCCAGCTTCAGGTTTCATACCCTCTTTGCTCCTCCACCTTGACAAGTCTGCGTTAATATCTGCTGACAGCCAATGTCCACCAGGCACTCGCACACACACCTCACACACACACACAACTCACACACACACATGCCTACAGCATATCCCCATAACAGTCTGATTAAATGAAAACTGCGATGGCTGTTTCTCCATCCCAGGGTCAATGAATACCAATGAGAGACAGATATCACAGCCCTTGGTATGTGAGAGTGTGAATGACAAAGGGAGAGATGGAAAACTACTCAGCCCACCTCTATGAATTCCTACAATACTGAATATGCAGATCTGAGGATTTCTTTCTTCATCTTTTTTTTTTTCTTTCTTTAGTCTTCTTTGTTCATACGTCTCCATGACATCTGGATCTTTATTGTTCCCAGTCCATAGATCACTTATTAAGCCAAGTAACGAGGGGGTCATGCATAATTTCATTTGCTCTAGCGCTACCTGGGGACATTTTCTTACTTCACTAAAATCTATGATAGTTTCCTTTTGAAAGGCCATAACTCTCTTTCAGTAGCAGGCATTGGGGTCACAGATGCTAAATGGGCCATTTATAGATTCCTGGTGGAAGGAGAATATTGTGTTGAGTCGTTTCAGACCTCTTATTGAGGCTATTTGACTGCACGTGGTTTAATTTGCTCGTGGTGATATATCTGATAAAGAGCCTACCTTTCAAATCATTCATGTAGCTTTGCCCCTACACACGGGCACACACTCTCACACTGAGTGCAGCGCAGTGCATAACGGATGTTATTAAAGAAGAGCGACTTCAGTTAAGCAAATTGAATATCAATATGATCTTCCAATAGATATTCTTACCAGCAGTAGCCTGTGGGGACTTGAAATGATTCCTGGTAAATACAATTACATCCAAACAGCTGGGTTTGTGCCAGTAGGACTGTAAGTCCTGGGTTCTGTTTTGCAGTTCAGAACCCAGAATTTGCACACATTTCCTTTTACACCAGAAATCTGCAGGAACTGTTAAAATGCCTGTGTTCATTCGCTGCATTAACTAACACTGACTGCGTTGTTTACATTTGGAGAAACAAGAATGTCCTGGCTATCACTTACATTTTTCTTTTCCTTTGCTTTATTTCCTTTTGTTTATGTTTATATAATGTCTGTGATAGCCCCACGTCGCTGGCTCACACGCCACCCGTCGGGCTTTGATATGGAGAAATATCAAATCACTGCAAACAAATAACATCGGCCCAGCTCACTTGAAAAATTTATGTCCTTGGAGGCTGTTCATGTATGACAATCAGTAGCTTAAAGCGATGCTGTCTGCGTGATAACAGCACGTGTCCCCCTCCCTCCTGTCATTCTCAGCTTAGGAAACGTGCCGCCGTTGGTCAGTTGTCCTGCAGGGAAGCTTGCCGAGCTTATCGGCCTGTTACAAATCAGGCAGAGACATTGCAGCAGGAGCATGTCTCCCTTTTCTCTCTCTCTCCCCTCGCTCACCAGGATCACTCGAGGGGATTGAAGCGCAAAGAACACAGCATCTTCACTTCCTTCTTTGCCTCACATCTACCTCTGATTTTTATCCTCTTCTCCCCTCATGCTGAAGAGAAGTTACATGTCGGTCTTCTTCACTTTTTCTTAACTCATCTGACATCTTTCCAGCTGCACAGTTGGAACATTATAGATCATTTTCTCTTAAATGTAGTTTGTAGTGAATGAACCAGCATTACGTATTCCAGCTTTTGCATAATCCATGTCTGAAATGGCTCTGAGGTTAAATATCCTTCTGCTATGCGACCCCTCTCCATCTTTTAAATTCTTATTCATGGCTGTAGTAATTTTAGAGATAACATGTGTAGTTAGTGTGGGTGTGGGTTTCACCAAAATCTACCTAAAAGTGTGATGAAAGGAAACCAAAAACATTTAACAAGGTTGAGCAAGAAACGCTCCAGGGAATATGGGTTGCATTCATGGGTCATATTTGTCTAATGATGTATTTTCCTTTTTCATGTGGATAATTGGGCACATGAAAGAGGCAGATAAGAGGCAGGGACACCAATTTCTCCACTGTCAGAAGCCTCGGTAGTCCATAAAGTAGCAACAAGAAATGTTACATCTTGTGTTGTAAGCTGCAAAATAAGGGATGGATTGCTGTCATTACCCTTAGTTTTTTCTTGAAGGACAGACAGAGATAACTGTTGTTAATCTGTCTCTCCATTTAAGTCATGAAATAAGCGGAGAGAGAATTTAGTCTAATGCTATAAATATAGTAAATAATCCTTCCTCAATCTTAGGTCTCTTTATTTAAAATCATGAACCTTTTCCATCCAGAACTTCATCTCTTGTTTCAAACATACCTGCCGAAAGTCATTCTGGATAATCAAGGAGAGAGCTAATTGAGAGACGACGATCAAGCTTTCATTGCAGTCTGGGCGCTTATGTTGCAATTTTCAGACATTTAAATAGTGTGACCTCCCTCATTGATGAATTAAAAGTACCCTATGTGTTGTTTTGTGTCTTGATAACATGATATGAGGATGACATACTGCAAAAAGGCAAATCGACAGTACTCAGGGAAAAGCTATTTTGAGTAGGCGTATAACGATTCATCTATTACATCTATGTATCAATTTATATTCCAATGATTTAACTACAGTGATCTGTGCTTGGCATAAATCAATCCAAAATAATTTAAAAGGTAATAAATCGATTGTATTGATACTTTTACATCGTTGTTAAAACAAATCATTTTGGGGTTTATTTGTAATTACTGCCTGGTTGTATCTTCTAGACTCTGAAAACTATCGCAGCCAGTTCTGATTTTGGACCATAATACTTCTGGAACCTTACTGAGTTCAGGGACATGAACAACCAAAACAATTACTGCTTCAGTCCCAGAAGGTTTGAAGCCCTGTTTGCTTCAAGATTGTGCACCAAACTTTGTACCTGCTTGGAAAAAAGCCTCTTATTTTCCAATCCTTGCTCTAATGTGAGGCCCATTGAGACATGTTTTTTGTATAAGTTCTCATCCATCCATTATCTATACCGCTTATCCCATTTGGGGTTGAAAGTGCTGAAGGCTGTCTCAGCTGTCATTGGGAGAGAGTGGGAAGGTGTACCCTTGACAAGTCACCAGCCAATCACAGGGCTGTCACAAACAAGCATTCACATTCACCCACAGGCATCTTAATTCACTAGACAAACAAGTCTTTGAATTGTGCAGGACCCACACATGAAAAAAACAACATGCAAACTCCAGCAATAAGGCTTTTGCCCATCTGTGGATCAAACATGGTACCCACTTGCGTCAGAAAGCGCCAAAGCACTTTCCGCAGCACTATCACACAGCCAAGCTTTCATTATAACCCTAAATTATTTTTATTGGATATAAATGAACAAAAATGGGTACAAATATCCATTGTAAGGTTCCGATGTCTTAGGGAAGCCTTCCCAGTGGAGATGAGTTTTAGTTGTATCAGCAATAAAGCTCCTGTTCCGAGGCCAAACACAGTCTATGTAAATAGCAGATGGACGGCAACAGGATGTACAGTGTGTAATGTGTATGTGTGTGTAAAACCTATGCATTTTTTTATATTATCATTATCATTCAGTAACAATCTGCAGGATAGAACACTGAAAAGAAATATCATCAGGCAATTTCCTAAATGTGTGGGACTGCTGTCCTTTCACATGAGAGGCTTTGAATTCAGACATCAAAACTGAAAAGGTATTATGATTGGGTGTCTACATACTTTTGGCATAATAATACAACAAAAAGACCAGATCACAAAGTATATTTGTCATGTGCTTCATATCTCAGATTGCTTTTTGTGAGTAGATGATGGCAACCTGGAACCTGGGACCACTTTCTTTGGTTCATTTCATGTTTTTTGTTTATTGGTTTAGTAATCTGTTCCTCTGCTTCAAGTCCCTTTCAAGCAATTTGACTTAAGGCCCTGATACTTCAGGAGCTTCAGGTCCAGAGACATGAGAAGCTAAGTCCAACCCCCAAAAGGTTGGATGCTCCTTTAAGCTGAAACAGTGCGCTCCAAACTTAGTGATGGTTAAACCTCCCTCCTCAACACAACAATGCCCCTGTGCTCTTAAGTGAGGCCCATTAACAAATGTTTTCTTGTGAAAGCTCTCATCATCCATCCATTATCATACTGCTTATCCCATAAGGGGTCACAGGGGGGCTGGAGCCAATCCCATCCTAGACAGGTCACCAGTCAATCATAGGGATGAGATAAACAAGCATTTATGTCATACTTACACCCACAAGCAACTTGGAGTCACAAATTAACCCGACAGATGTGTTTTTAGAAAGGCTCATGCTTCCCCTGGGTATTAAACAAGCAAACCGGTTAGCTGTGAGGCCACAGCACTAACTACAACCCCCTCTTACAGCCTGGCCCTTTCCATAACCCTACACAATACATTCTAGATGGGAATTACAGAGAGCTTCTACCGTGAGGTTTTCGTGTCTTAGGGAAGCTTGCAGAAAGAATGTAATGCTACATGTATCTCAGCACAGAAACCCACAGGGAGCAGGGAACAGTGCTAACCACTACACCACCCTGCAACCCATCCCTTATTATAAACCTGCACATTTGAAATACATTTTTAATGCAGCTGGAAGAAAACATCTCTTTAAGGTTCCAGGGTTAAAGGAAGCCTTCTCATGGAGTGGAGCGTTAATGCCAGCTGTATCAACATTAAACCTCCTTCTGAATCACCTGCTTAAGGCAGGAGTGTTGCGCCCTTGTTGCACGGCTGTCTTTAATGTCGAATACACTGAAGTGAAACTATTTCTATGTAAAGAGTAGAGCTGGTGACATGCAGCTGTGCCATGTGTTTACTGTAACACTTGTGCTGTAGGCTTTGAAAACTGCTTTATTGTATTTTGTTCAGGTTTGTATTTTTTTCTTGCTTCCACAACGCAAAGTAAATTACACATTAAGACGAAACATAAATCTGATGTGGAATTCAACTGTGTGAAAAGGCTTAAGTGTGTCTCCAAACTTTTGACAGATAACTTACAACAAAAAGACTACATTACCAAGTATCCACTGCATTATGCACTTCACATCTTAAATTGCTTGAGTGTTGCCATGGACTGCAACCTACATTTTCTTCTTCTATCTGCTCCCACTCTTTCTTCACAATTACCACACAGGAACTTTAAAACCGTTAGACTGACCTCTGGTTGAACTTTTTCAGCACTTTTCAGTGGACTAGAAAGTTTTACAGGCATTTAGTTCAGATGGGCAGCAGCTCTTTTCACTGAGACAGCAAAGATTACAAACTGCGCACCCGTTAATCCACCTGGCGAATGTTCACTCTCTGGCAAACAATACCGATGAACTTCTGCTCCTCGAGACAGCAAACATGGACTTTTGTTGTATTTATAGTAATTAGTAAACCAGGGTGGTAGAGCTACAAAACTTCCACTTAGAGGAGGAGATCCAACACATGAGTTTCTAATAGCACCTCCATTCTTCTTTTACAGGACTGATAAAGGCTCATTACTTGTTTTCCTTGTTTTCAAACACGTCAATTTTTGTATATTTAAAGTCAGGGTAAAAGATAACCATAGTCAGATCTTCAGAGTGTGCACATATTCCTGCCCAATAAAGCAAAGTCTCATTCTGATCACTGTCTTACATCTGAAACATAATAAAACATGCAGCTCTCAACTGTTGCAGGTGTCTGGGGGTGGGGGGTCTCAGTGCTTGTTTGCAGCCCCTCTATGTGAAACAGCTTGAGTAAGCACCATTTCCATAATTCTGATTCTCATAATGGACTGCCGCACCATCACCAAATTACCACCACAGCACACTGAAAGTAAAGTGAGTGAATTAATATCCCAAAACGACTGTATTTTACACTCCCCTCCACTTAATGTGTGCACGTGTGTGTTTGTGTGCTTGTGTGCTCGTGTGTTTAAAGGGGGCTTAATGACTTTTTCACCTCCCACTCATGCTTTGAAGACACATTTCAGTTTACATTTGCAGTATTGAATTCATAATTGCTTGTTGGCCATATAACTTCCTGCATAATGAAATGCTTTCATAATAATCAATAACGGAAATAGAGCGGGTCCATTTAAATGTTGTGGCAATAGGAGAAACCCATCAAGCTGAACTGTTGTTGCTCTCCGTTCTGCTGTGTGTTACTGTATCTGTGTGTGTAAAGCATGTAGAAGAGAAGAAGTGGATTCTGTTTCAGAAATCTCTACACAAGAGCGGCTATCTTTCTGTCCTCAGCAACGGCATGCAGGAGGTGAGGAAGGATGGATGTCTGCCCGCAGTGTTGGATCAGGTCCTGGCCCTTAGGTGCCCCCTCACCCAACCTCTCTTGCCAACTCACTGTGGATTGTGCTTACTCTCATTTAGTCAGGGCCTATTTGTCTTCCCTGTAAAGCCCAACCTGCTCCCAAGATGTAATTCCATAAAAGCATGCAATCAATACACCAGAAACTGTACTCCCATCTATCATTTCTGATATTAAAAAGAGGGAAAAGCAAATAGGGACAATTTTGTGTGTGTGTGTATGCCTGAGTGCATACATGCATGCTTAGACAAAAATATTGCAAATAAGTTAAAAATGGAGCCGGCTGAAAATGCTGCCTCAGTTTTAAGTTTCTGGCGCACAAAAGTGCACAGGAGAGCACCGTCCACATGATGGCACTGTTATGAGTTCTTTCAAAGCAGTATCTAAGATCAATTCATGTGTGGTGTACTGTGTCAAAGCGAGGAAATATTAATTTCTTTGCTGCTGGAAACCTTAACATTTCCAGGAAAGATATAAATACAATATCCACACAGACACACACATACGCGCACGCAGAGCCTCATTAATCTCCTCTGTAACAGGACTCTATCCTCTGGCTCCAATATTACAGTAAATGGTGATGCTTATCTGCAAGCAGCCCTGCCCTTGAAATAGGTGCTGTTCCATTCCCGGCTAATTCCACAGCCATTAAATGGTTGGCACATTTTTCACAGGTATATAAATTGCTTTAAGCTGCGGCTTACTCTCAGCACATTGAAATACAAACACGGATGTTCTCTGCTTTTTATCTCACTCTGCCCTCTGTCTCCTTAATACTTCCAAACCGTCTTCCCCATCTCTCTTCCCAGCGCCCCCTCCTCTATACAAGTGAAATGAGCATGGATTGACTTCTAGCTCACAGCAAGGTTGAAGTAATAACTTATTAGCAGCCAATAAACATCAGTCATTTCCATTTAAGCTAAAACTCCAATCTTGTTCATAATCACTGAGACATGGATAGGGCTGGAAATCAATGTAAAATTTTCACAAAGTGTTTCCTGTGAAGTGTTTCATCTTACTGATCAAGGAGGTTTGAGGAAGCCTTTTCTTATCTTAACAAATGCAGAAGCATTAATAAATCAACAATAAGAGCTAAAACCTGCGGGCTACATCAATAAAGAACAAAAACAAATGTTCCACAGTTGCTTGCATTTCATTTAACTTCCTACGACTGTACCAACCCACTGTTTTTTTGTTTTTTTAGGAGTCAAAGAAGATAAATGTACAAGCATGAAATGCCCAAAAGCGGCCGCTCCTCTAAAGAAAAAGGGGTGTGGATCAGACATTCACATCACACCCCTGCCCACCCAGACCTGACAGCAGGACACCTGCAGCCTCACTGATGAGGGCATGAAATACTCCTCCCTCTCCTCTAAACCTTCACATTCTCTCACCCATCCATTTATATTCCCCTCTCCCCCTTGTGCCCACAAACACAGAGCAGCTGGCCAGTTATTTGCGACCTGCCAGTCTGAGGGTGTAACAAGGTTTCGACGCAATTAAGAAAACATTTCCCAGGTACCTACGCAACAAATCACAGGCTTGATTCCAGAGTTACACGCACACATAAACTTCACCTGGCTGTAGTCACACAAATCAAATGCTACACAAATGGCAACACGAAACAACTAATCATTGTCGGAGAAGAAAATGCAACTATTAATCGATTCCATTTGTGTTGGGCTGAAAGGGGTTCAACCAGTCCCATTCTTTAGAGGAAATATTAGCCGTGGCTGTGTGGCTTGGCTGCTGTAATCACTGCCCATTATGTGCTTTGATTTGAAAGTAAGAAACAAAGTGGTCAAATACATCACAGGCACCCATTACTGTGTCACTTTAAGACAGAAAAACAATCCACCGAATGCCATATATTATCAGCTCCAACATAGCAACCTGAACTTGTCTGAATGTGTTGATTTCACAATCTCAATAGAGGAGCGAGGCTGCTGGAAACAAAATGTTTTGGTTTAACAAGGAGGCACACTGTCATGTTAAAATTACAAGATTTTTTGTGTCCAGTCTCACTTCAAACAAAGGTTGTAGTGAAAGAGAGAAAAAAAAGCAAAGATGCAAGTTGATTTACAATTACATGCTTTTTTTTGTCTTGATTATATTCAGGCAAGTTTGACAGTCTTGCCACTTTGATTAACAGAGTAACAAGCTGAAACAGGGCCAGCTTATTTCAACCTTCATGGGTTTGAATTTTGCCTGCTCATTTTAGGCTTTGCATGAGTAATTTCTCTCTCTGTAGACACATAAAATACCTCTTACTATTTTTTTTCTGTAAACTTTCTCTTGTAACTTTTGCCTTTGTTACTAAAAGAGACTTTTTGTACTCGTGACAAAAACAAAATATCGCCAATCTTTATGCAGATGATGCCATAACTTTAACAGTACTTGTGCTTGTGTAAAACGCATGCAAGAGAAGAGGACAAGCTTTTATGTTCTGTCATGTCACCAAATTATTAACAATTAGTGAGCCAAATACACAAGCTTTCACATACAGACAACTTAATTGATGTTTACTTGGTGGCACGCAAGACAAGTATGGTGAGTGCAAGCCATTCACAGAACTAACAAGAGATGGATTTCTTTGAAAACAACCAGTGTTTAAAAGCAAGCATTAAAAATCTAGCCAAAATAAAAGCTTTTTAGCGAGAGTACACAATAAGAGAACTGGTTTTTAATATGAGAGATAAAAGTCAAGATATTAAGAGTTAGTCTTGAGTCGTTTCATTCTAAAGATAGAGAAGCTCCTTGTTCACCCATTTTCCTTTATTTTGCCAGTATTTATTAATTTTGGGCAACTTCATCCTGCTTTCATGTGCCAAGTTATTGAATTTCCTTAACCAAGAAGTTTCTAGTAGTATACTTCTGGGATAAAAACTCTGTTTCCCATGAGCACTTGCACCCACAGTTGTGAGGACAAGACTCTTAACAAGGTCTATGTCTGTTTTGGAGCAAATAAATAGAGAGCAGATCTTTTTGACACTATTTTATTTGTTCAAAGAAACTTTTTTTGTTTTTTACCATATACATTGTGATGTGGTAATTCATTTAATAGTTGCATACTGCTAATGTTTGAAACATGACAACAATCAAACTTTGTAAACTCATTTTGTACCATACTTTAGTAGCCAGCCATATTTAGGGCTACTCAAAGCCAATTGCTCTGAGATCTGTCCATATCTTTTAATGTTAGCAAAACCTTCAAATCTCATTAGTGTTTACAACCTCACCAAGCAGAGCAGACATAACCTCGCTCTTCATTTTACTGACAGACTCTCAAGTTTGAACATATCACTGCAGTATAACTGCTGCATGTGGGTTGGAATGAACATTATCACAACTAGCTTAGCCTGTGTTTTAGCCTTTAGCCTATGCTCTATTACCCTCCTGTTTAGCTTTCTTCTGCTCTTCTTTCCTTTTTCTTTTTGCCAGTCCAGCCCCAGTGTCCGCCATTACTACAAAATAAATCCAAGAAATTGTTTTCAGCAGAGAAAAATCAGATCCAACCCAACTGGGAAGCTGAAATAGCATTTAGAAATGACCAACATTGGTGCTGATAATCTCATTTTAAAATGAGGTGAGACTTTTTTAGGATTACCTAGAAAGTCCTCACAGTCCCTTTAATATCTTGTGTCCATTGACAGCATTTTTCTGGAAAACTCCCTGGGCATCAGTTTTTTTTTTTGTTTTTTTTTGCACTTACAGAACTCACAGTTTGAAGTTGTTCAATATTTCAGACACTGCCGGACTCAGTGTCCTTTTTCCATCAACAGCCTATTAGAATCAAGAGGATGTGTGGCTTCTGATGTCACTTGTGTCAAAAACAATGATGGAGGTCCTTTCAGAGTAGTAATAAGTACATTATTATTTTTACTGGAGGTGTCAGGTAAATTTCATTGAGAATCATTTGATGCTGATGAGCTTGTTAACTTTTGAGCTATCATGTAAATCTATCATTGTCAGTGTTCTTCTGTTTCAGTTACTTGTTTTGAATTGTTTGAAGGAGCTTTAAAAGCACAGGTATCGGTTTGCTTGAGTATTCATACTTGCTCCCATTTACCTACTAGTGCACCCAATAAACGGCTGTGATCAGTGGTAGAGTTGTCGTCTCTCAATCAGAAGGTCAAAGGTTTGATTCCCAGCTCCTGCAGTCACATGTTGAAGTGTCCTTGAGCAAGACACTGAACCCCAAATTGCTCCCGCTGTTGGTCAGTGGTGTGTGAATTGGTTAGATAAACTGATGGATAATCATAGAACTTCCTGCCATCAGTGTGTGAATGTGGTGTGGATGGGTGAATCAGACTAGCAGTGTAAAGCGCTTTGAGTGGTCAGAAAGACTAGAAAAACGCTATATAAGTACTGGTCCATGACCATTACCATACACTGTAAATCACACTATTATCAAATTCAAACTAGGGATGAATTAAGGACTGGATTAATTAAGTTTGGAAAAGTGATTGAAGCAAACACAACAGACGGAGATGTAAGTCCTGAGTGGTTGTTAGATTGATCCAGCATCTTCCTCCATTCTACACCCCACATTTCCTCTCTCTCCTCAGCTGTTCTATTAAAATCAGAAATGAGCTTTAAATACTTTAAAAAGTAGGAAGTAGACCACTGATATGTTTCTCTATCGTATTTCACCCACACTTTATCAAGTTCATCACATGCAAGTGTGCTGGTGTATGAATACATTGAGTAGTTGCGCATTAATAACAGAAAAAGAAAAATCAAACTAGCACATGATTTTATGTCCCAGGAATCAACATAAAATTTAATAAACTATCAACAGCACATTACACATGTGAAAAGTATTGTTAACACACATCTTTAAAGCAGTTCTTAGTGATGCTGGTGTTCGTCTAGTGTCACATCATGATCTGCTGTGGGTTGATTAAATTTTCCATCATTTATGTTAATTGCAGGATGGTTGATTTCTTTTCATGCTCTGCTGTTTCCTAGTGGGCACTTTTCTCAAGTCTCCCAAATCAAACTATTAAGGAAATCATAAATTCTGTCTTTTATTGTTGTTAAGAAAATGCACTCTGGAGCACATTCATATTTAGCAGCCTGCAGTGAAAGATCCCTCTGATTACTGATTACACATTGTGCATCAAGCAATTTAAAAAAGCCAACCAGTCTCTGTCTTTTTATTTTTATTTCTTTTCTTTTACAGCTGCGAGGCAGAGATGTACTTTCCGGAGTAAATTCTCCATCCAATAGTGTGAGTGATACGCCACTCATGATATGCCATCATAGCATGAAGCACACAAAAGAGCTCACTGATCATATATGGACCAGTAAGGGTTTGGAGTGTGCCTCTCCTCCCCTTTATACCACTTTTCCCCGACTAGTATGAAAAATGCGCTTATCTCAGCCTGATGTGGTTTTGTACTGTAAGAAGCACATAATAAGCATGCATACACCCTTTGTGTACTTGTGGGGGCAATGTGCATGTACATGTGTGCGCCTTTCTCACAATCCAGACATGGTGAAGAGATGAGGGGGGCGAGTTCGACATCTGCAAATTGAATTCTGCCCAAACGTGACAGTGATGAAGTGTTGTTCATAGCAGCCGTGATTGTCTCTATCTTCACTCCTGTCCATGAGTGTTACAGCAGGCCTGCCCGCTCCACAGGCCCCAACCCCAGCCTCAGCTAGCTCATCTATTAATGACAGTACTGGAAAATCACATTCATACTAGATACATGTTTTATCAGCTGGAGCGGGCAAGAGCGAGAGAAAGAGAGAGTTCGGTGTTTGTGTGTCTCGATCTATCTCGCTGCGTGTTTTTCTCTCCTTCTGTTTCTCCTTGTAAGATCTGGTGTCCTCAGCCCCCAGGCCAGCTTTTAATAATAGGATAAGGTAGAGAAAATTGATCTGTCTTCACAGGCACAAGCTTTTAGGATTATGTCAATAATAAAACAAAGTTTGGCCTTTCCCTATCCTGCATTTCTCTTCAGGCGAGCAGAGGACCTCTGCGCTGCACTATGACTTTCTTTGTGGCTTATGCCTTTTAAAAGAATGGAAAAAGGAGGGGGAGGAGGGGGACAGAGGAGCGTAGGGAAAGAAAAAGGTGTGGTTACCTAGGGAGATAAAACTATTTAGACAGAAACCAAGGCACAGGTATCTCCACAGAGCTACCTTCCACCTACGGGGTGTACAAGAGTGTCAGGGAAGAGAAGTAACAAAAGGAGGAAGGAGTCAAAAGTAAAGCAGGATTCGGGGGCAGGACCTGGAGAGAGGACTGAAATAAAAGCTTGAAATAGATGTCGTGTTGAATAAAGAAGTGATTGATTAAATGGGCGAAAGTGAAAAACAGAAGCATTGGAAACATGGTTTGGAGCTTACATATGTTCAACAGCAGTGCTGGATGCCCTCCAGGTGTGCTGAAAATAGTGCAGCTGAGGAAGGATTTCAATAGATGCTCTTCAAACAAACACTTGAAAAGGTAAAGTGGAAAAATACGGATCCCCATATCCAGGTCCTTGGAAATCAATGCTTTCTGAAGTTTGGCTACCAACAAATAGCATACAGTCTTCTATAAAAGCATACCGGAGATCCTGCTTCTCCACTCTCCGCTGCTTTTCTTTTTGTGTTTTTTTTACGTCTGTCTTTTGGTAACCTGGACATAGAAGCACTCAAGCTCATGCTTCCTCCTGTGATATGTGCTGTACAGCTCTCACTCCTCTTTCCCTCTGCTCCTCCACTTCTCACTAAATGGCAGGCGAACACAGACAAGACTCAGCTGGTTGACTGACTCCTTCAGTTCACTCCAACAATGGCTGGCAGAGGGAGACAGGGCTGCTCCGATGGATATAGCCCCCCCATAAACTAGAATCATTTCTCTCCTTCTCTTTCTCCCTCTCTCTGCATGTCTGTTCCTTTTTTCTCTCTTAGCAGAGAGTGCTACTGCTGTCACAGTCTGAGTGATGTAAGAGTGAACTCGCACTGACCTCTCTTCTGGTAATAAGGACGGAGTGACAGAGCCTTCATCATGACACAAGCCGACAGTGAGGGAAAGGGAGATTGACTGAGTGTATACGTGTGTGTGGGAGGGGTGCATACAGCTTTCTTAAAAATGGGTGGCAGCAGCAGACCCTATATCATAGTTTGAGAAGGTTAAGCAAAAATGTCTGTAGATTTCATCATTTTCAACAAAAAGTAAGAGAGGACAAAATAAAGAGACATAAACCTCTCAGCCACAGGGAACTTCTGAGGTTTGTGGAAGAAGTCACAGCAGAGCATCACGTATCGAGGGTAATTCCTGACGAGTAACTGCTGCCTTGATGATGTCCAGCTAGCCTGTTGTGTCTTCAGTCTAGCATAAGAGTACTCTGAGTCTCTAGAGCCCCTGCTGGAATGAAGGGTACTTAACATTAAAGACAGACCCTCAGCTTTGCCACCCAGTTTTTCTCCTTAGTTTGTGAGCAGAGCTCTTTTGTTTTCTTCAATGCACAGAACAATAAACTGTGTACAGAGCAGGCAGAGGAACAGGCATGAGGGGGCTAACATCTCACATTTTACGTCTGCATGTCCTCTCTTCAGGTATCCTGACTGAGGCATTAGAGTAAGATGAGTAACGGACCATAAAGAGCACTTTCTTTACATGAACTCCTCATAATTGCCCGCAAACATAACTAATTCTGAACACTAATCCATACTGTTGTATGACACATCTCTATTAAATGTTGGAGTGGTACAGAGTGTATGTACAAGAGAGGCGGTCAGACATTATTGTAAATAAATATTAAAGGGGATGTGAGGATTAACCATTTAGTGTTGAATGTAGCGACACCTTTGGACAGAAGTAGTAATGTTTTACCAGGATAAAGACTCTGTTTCCCATGAGCACCATAACCCACTTTCATAAAGACGTGACTCCTGACATACACTTGTTTTAAAAGCAGATGAATGGAGAGTGAATCTTCTTTTTAACACTACTTTTCTTTGTTCAAGACAACTTTTTACCGGATACAAAGCAGCAAGGTAAGGTATTTATCAACATTTAAGTGGTACTATTGTCTGAAATGTGACAATAAAAAAACTGCAAACTCAGTTTATAGTGTAGTTTGTACAGTAGGTGAGCAAAGGACCTGTTTACCACAGCCCTGGCTGCTATGTGTCTGTAATGAGTAACCTTGGTGAATCCTGGTTATGTCCTTCCAGTGCTCATCTACCAACTCCAACCTCACCAAGCAGAGCAAACGTAACCTTACTCTTCATTTTATTCACAGACCCTCAAGTTTGATCAGTTCACTGCAGCATAACTGTTGCATGTGGATTTGAATGAACATTATCACAAACAGCTTAAACTGTTTGTTAGTCAGGGCTCTATCACTCTCCTGCTGAGCTTTCTTCTCCTCGTCTTCTTTTCTTTTTGCCAGTCCAGCTCCTGTGTTTTCCCAGTAAAATGAGTAAATCCTTAATATTAAAACATAATTAAAACTAAGATTAACATGTACATATTTTGATTTCCCACTGTGTTTAATTACTCGGTGTTTTGTTATGCTTCTGTGGGGATTTTTTTCCTTATTTCCCTTTCACTCAATTGTTTTCCAGTTAGGTCTGAGACAAGGGGTTCTTTAAAAGAGAAGCCAGCCATTTTACTGGTAGTGTGTGTCTGGTAATAGTTTGCTGTCGGGCTAGTTAGAGCTTCAGTTTTGTTGCTTTTGATTGATTTCCTTTATTTATTATTTCATATTTTTTATCTCACTTCTCACTGCCAAACTTTGCTGGCCGGCAAAGTGTCATCAAAAGGACTTTCGGTTTGCGTGCCATAAATGGATAAGTTTTCTCTCCGGATATGCTTGAGAAAAATATTGGGAAATAGTATTTAGAAATGAAAGCATGCTTTGAGTAATAAGCATTCTGAAAAGGTTATTATTTTGGACAGTTCATAGTATCAATCATTGTGCAGCCAAAGCTCCCTGTCAACAGTCCACAGGTCAGGACGAATAGATCACACTTAATGTCCAGGTGGCATTGTTGTCGCTCTCCTCTGCTCTCAGTCTGTCTGCACCAGGCACGGTTCTCAATAAGGCATACGGAAAAAACATTATTTACCAACCTGAGAGCAGCTTTTGTAGTGTCAGGGCTTTGTGAGAGCTGCAGGTGTGATAGTGAACAGAATGGAACAGACACACTCACAGCACGCACAGGGTGAAGCCCAGAAACAAACACAGCACGCAAACAAAACCCAGCACCTCTACACATTTGCATGGAGTTGTTACCATTTCTTAATGATTAAAGTGCTGGACATAAACATCTTATTCCTTAAGTTTACTGCTTATAACTGTGACATGCGCTCTTTCTTTCTCTGTAGTTCAATGAACATCACTGCTCCCTCTGTTTAACTTACAACATCTTTAGATTAGAAATATGAGTGTAGACCAGTGGCTGTTTTTCACAAGCTTTGGTTCTTTACGATACTATGGAACATAAAAATAATAGATTTCTATTATTTTAACAGTGTTGTAAGATTTGACAACCTTACAGTGTAAAGCTGACAGCAGTGTGGTTTGTTTTCATGACAAAACAGAAGTGTTTATTTTGATGAAAGCAGTAAAGACAGCAAGCATCAGTTACAACAGAGGATGGAACAACATCCGATGCTTCCATGCTGTTACAATATGCCTCAAAAGATGGTGTTGAGTAATGACAGAGTTTAAAATGACGGCTTAGTCATTGAATTAACAGAATAAAATACAATCCTCATTTATTTTCTCATGTCTTAGAAACTCTTTAAGTATCTTTGAAACAAGTCATTCAACATGGACACTACACATGTTTCGTGACAGACACTCACAAACATGAAGTAACACAAAATCATACGATATGCAGACGATTCATTCCTTTTGATCTACAAGTAAAACACAACCTTCAAGTAAAAATACATGAAGAAATACATGCTAGCCCAAAAATCTTTCATTTGGGACATGCTAATGATGTCAAGGTATCTGTCTTCACCTTACTACTGATAATAATCTGACCACAATCAATAATATTTAATACAATCAAAGGATGAACTGCTGGATTTTGGTCATCATCAACTGTTCATCACACCTTAGAATAAACTGTAGGCTGGATGGATGGACAGCCATGATCCTATTATACCAATAAAAACATATTTAGATACTCAGACACTTTCCAGGATTCAAGCAACCTATTGGGAAAAAAAACATACTTTAGAAAACTTTTCAAAACCTAAGAGATGGTAATCGCAACCTTTTCCCAGTCATCCAATCAAACATCACAACTGCTCAAAGCCACTACAGCTGCCAAAGCTCGGATAGCATGACAGAAAGTCAATGAAATAAGAAATGGTGCACAAACACCTACATGGCACAATCAAGGCGTCCCTGCTAATAAGTCACAATACATAAGCAGTAAATCTTTGAATTCATACAATTTAGGGAGTGCACCTGGAATGAAAGGAAAAAGTGAATCAGGGAAATAAAGAGTAACGTTTAACCTTCAACATGAACTTGTTCCAAATAAACAAAAGAGGTCTGATTGTCTTTGCTAATGAGGTAATTACAGGCCACTATTTTTAGAGGTCACTGAATCACAGGAGGTGTAGTGAGTGCATTTTTCAAAAGGACCGACTGTTCCTTCACAGTGAATGTGTCAGCCAGGGTACGGCTGATGAAAGGTTCAAATCTCTAGAGTTACTGTCCTTGTGTTGTTGACTTTGTCCCAACTTGTCCCTTTCCCTAACTCAAGCTCTCGTGAAAATAGCCATAATAGCGTGCACACACACACACACACACAGACACACACACACACACACACACACACACTTCCTCCATTGCAAGACATCATGAAAGCTTTTATTGCACACTCCCACTGGTCAGCAGTAAACGGAGTGAATGAGTGGGGCTGACCTTTTCAGATGCACTTAATACCTGAGGCTTGTTTATAGAAATGCACAGGTCTTCGTTTGTGTGTTTGTGGGTGTGAGTGTGTAAAAGAAGGGAAAGAAAGTAGAAGAAAAGGGAGAAAGAAACAGAAAAGAGAAGGAAAGGATGTAGTTCTCACGAGTGGTGCTGCCATCAGCACCAATACACATCAAGCCCAAAGCAGCCGAGTCCTGATGTCATGGATAACCTTTACAAGATCAGACCTGCCACTTTAGCTCCAGATCAGTCCTGAACAGGGCAGGCACTTCTATCTCACTTTACCATTAAATCTCTGTTCTCTATCTTTTCACAAACTATCTGAGGTGTTTCTGTGCACATCTATCAATGTGAATATGACAACTTTAGGTAGCTTTTGACAAAAATAAAAAACAAATAAGCAAGAAGAAGTAGCTGGAAGTTCATTCTATGACTCGGAGGAATTCATAAAAGATGTACTTTGTGGATACTGCAGAAGAACTCTTTGGCCAAGACATGCAGTGGGTAACAAGGGCAAAGAACCTGCAACATCCCCAACCAGATCTTCATTACAGAACCATGCTGTAAATGCTTGAATGATTCAAGTATAAAAACACATGTAAGAGAGTCAAAAATGAACTGCATGCTTTTAAGAAAAGGGTGTTGCAAAAATAAAAGCCAAGTGACTTAAATACATAAAAGTAAAACACCTGCAAAAATATAAATGATGATGCTGCATTAAACAGCTTTTACTTTAAGGGCACAGAGAAGAACAGTAAACATATTGTTAAGATGTAAGCAGGCTTCTGTTCAGCTGCCCTTTGATGTCAGGAGCTAATGCTAACTAACTAACCACTCACAGAGCTTTGTTGCAAACATATAAGTGTTCCCAGAGCCTGTCACTGCTGGCTGAGTGGCTAACTGAGGGTTATAGCAGGAGGAAGTTGCACCCAGGAGGGCAGTTCACCCTGCCAGGTTTGGGTCCAAAACTCCCTTCTCAGATGGGGAGATCAAAGTCCTGGAAATACCTCTTATACAGTGGTATGAAAAAGTATCTGAACCTTTTGGAATTTCTCACATTTCTGCATAAAATCACCATCAAATGTGATCTGATCTTTGTCAAAATCACACAGATGAAAAAACAGTGTCTGCTTTAACTAAAACCACCCAAACATTTATAGGTTTCCATATTTTAATGAGGATAGCATGCAAACAATGACAGAAGGGGGAGGAATAAGTAACTGAACCCTCTGCCTAAGGAGACTTAAAGAGCAATTGAAACCAATTTTTACCAAACAATTTAAGTCAGGTGTGTGCCCAATCACTGATGAGTGGCTTAAAGCTGCCCTGCCCACTATAAAACACACACCTGGTAAGAATTGTCTTGATGAGAAGCATTGTCTGATGTGCACCATGGCTCGCTCAAAAGAGCTGTCTGAAGACCTGCGATCAAGAATTGTTGATTTGTATAAAGCTGGGAAAGGATACAAAACCATCTCTAAAAGTCTGGATGTTCATCAATCGACAGTCAGAGAAGTTGTCTACAAATGGAGAAAGTTTGGCACTGTTGCTTCTCTCCCAAGGAGTGGCCGTCCACCAAAGATGACGCCAAGAGTTCAGCGCAGAATACTCAGAGAGGTAAAAAAGAACCCTAGAGTGTCTGCTAAAGACTTACAGAAATCACTGGCACAGTCCAATATCGCTGTGCACACATCAACTATATGTAAAACAATGGCCAAGAATGGTGTTCATGGGAGGACTCCACGGAGGAAGCCACTGCTGTCTAAAAAAAACATTGTTGCTCGTTTAATGTTCGCAAAAAGGCACTTGGACACTCCACAGAAGTTTTGGCAAAATATTTTGTGGACTGATGAAACCAAAGTTGAATTGTTTGGCAGGAACACACAACGTCATGTGTGGAGGAAAAATGGAACAGCTCACCAACATCAGCACCTCATCCCCACCGTGAAGCATGGTGGAGGGTGCATCATGGTTTGGGGCTGTTTTGCTGCCTCAGGGCCTGGACAACTTGCAATCATTAATGGAAAAATGAATTCAAAAGTTTATCAGGATGTTTTGCAGGAAAACCTGAGGCCGTCTGTCAGACAGTTGAAGCTAAAAAGAGGATGGATGCTGCAACAAGACAATGATCCAAAACACAGAAGTAAATCAACTTCAGAATGGTTTCAGAAGAACAAAATACACGTTCTGGAGTGGCCAAGTCAAAGTCCAGACTTGAACCCAATTGAGATGCTGTGGCATGACCTCAAGACAGCGATTCATGCCAGACATCCCAGGAATCTGACTGAACTACAGCAGTTTTGTAAAGAAGAATGGGCCAAGATTAGTCCTGATCGATGTGCCAGACTGATCTGCAGCTACAGGAAGCGTCTGGTTGAAGTTATTGCTGCCAAAGGGGGGGCCACAAAATATTAAATGTGATGGTTCAGTTACTTATTCCTCCCCCTTCTGTCATTGTTTGCATGCTATCCTCATTAAAATATGGAAACTTATAAATGTTTGGGTGGTTTTAGTTAAATCAGACACTGTTTTTTCATCTGTGTGATTTTGACAAAGATCAGATCACATTTGATGGTGATTTTATGCAGAAATGTGAGAAATTCCAAGAGGTTCAGATACTTTTTCATACCACTGTACCTTTGCCATCTCTTTCTACCCTGAGTGTCTGAATCCAGTTTTGACTCTGTAAATTTCTTGACAGAAGTGAGAATTAGTTAATGACAGTATTTTTTAAACATTTCTTTATTATTATTATTATTATTATTATTATTATTATTATTATTATTATTATTATTATTATTATTATCTTAAACATTACTCTTACTTAACTTGGACCAACTTAAAGTTAATGCAGTAACTATAACTTTGCTCCTGCTGTTAAACTACTTAATTATCAAAGAACAAATCCCTGAGGCCTGATAAATTTTTATCAGACGTGGTTTTTTTTTTTATTTTATCTATTTATCTTATTTTATTTATTTATTAATTTTAGTGGTTGAAGCTCTGATGGTTGTAAGAAAAATAAACCGAGGAGCGCAGCTGGCCAAGTGGTTAAGGTCGCACTCCATTTGGTGGAGTCCTTGGTTCAAGTCTGACCTGTGGCAACTTTCCCACATGTCACTCCCCACTCTCGCCCCATTTCCTACTCTATCCACTGTCCTCTCCTCTGTCATTACAGGCATAAGAAGCCCCAAAAAAATAACTTAAAAAAACATTAACAAAAGTAAACCAAAGGCTTGATATGGGAAGATAATATTACAGCTTACTGAGCTGATTTAAACTGCACTTAGCGGGGGTTGTTTTGGAAAGTTTTGAAACTTGCTCTCAGAAAAGTTGTGCAGGTTTCATGGAAATTTTTTACCATCATGTTTTGGAACAGGCATGATCATCAGCCACTTTGCTTCTGCGTGACTTGCAAAAAAAATAAAATAAATAAATAAATAAACAATAACGATGTTTCACTCAGCACCCCTACAGGCCTGGAGCACTTATGATTTGCATTGTTTTTCTAATGCAGATGTTTTTTGGTTTTGTGTCTTTTTGTCTGTGGTTGTTTATTCACAGCATATTTCCTGTTAATGCAGCTGTTTTTGGCTTTTTGCAGTATTCTTTTCTGCTGTTGCCCTTGTTTTTGTCTATAGCATGTGTTTTAAGTTGCATAACTCAAGCATTTGCTGCAAGCGTCTCCCAATAAAGACTTCTCTGGCTGCAGCAGATTCTCTGCCCTTGTTGGCCAACAAACAGAAGCAGTCATCATAACTGACTCTTCCACCTTCTGCACACTATACACACCTGCCATCCACTTAACCTAAAGTACTTCAAGTTGTGGGAGTGCATCCAACACTAAGTACTGAGCGTTGTGAAAGGCCTGTAAAATATTAGAGCATAAATTTCACGAAAGTGTAGAGGAAATGTGAAAAATATGTATGAGAAGGGCTTAAGTAAAAAGAATAAGATGCTTTGTTTGCCCTGCCTTCCGACTCCAGAAATCATTGCCTGATTGAAGAAAGTTGTGGGAGTATATTGTCATAAACAGCTTTGAAAAGAATGCTGACAGGGTTGGATGGCTGCAAACTGCTGCTTTTTCCATAAACGCAGGTGTTGCAGCCACTTTCATGAAACACACCACTTCACTCAAGCAGCACTCAACAACTCAGCGGTAACAGAGGCTCGCTGCCTTAAGGTATCTTCCAGGGAGTTTTCTGTGATGTTTCTTGAAGATATATATGTCGGCTATGTTGTGTTGAAGAGAGAATATATGCTATATCTTCAACAAGTCCACCAACATCGCACAGCCTACAGGGGATGGGAGAGTGGAGATGAAACGACACGGATATCAGAGGAAGGAACAAACTTGCAACTTTCCCTCCTCCTGAAATAGAAAGCGGCGAGCGAGTGGCGCAGCAGCCTTTCTGATGAGGATGCGTCCCCCATGAGAGGGAAAGGAGACAGGGAAGGAGGTGTTGGAGGATCAGAGGAGGATCTAGTTGTGCTCCGTGGGACTAGTTTGTTGACAGGTCATTGCCTCTGCAGGCTTAGAGTTGCCTGTTGTTTCATCCACACTTAAGCCTAATCACAAACACCCAGACAGCTGATTTCATTTTCTTATTTCCAAAAAGTCTTGCCAGACAAACAGATCCTGGATAAATGTTTATTTTCCCTCTTTTTGTGAGCTGAGCATGAAGTCACATAGACTGTAAAGCCTATCAGAACTGCTGCAGCTAATAAACTTGTAAGGAACTTGTTTAATCACAACGCTGAGATGAAAAAACAACAGCCATCCTGGCTGCTATGGGAGCATGAGAGCAATTACAACAAGCATTTGAAATCTACAAAGATGTACAAAGTGTTCACTGGATTCCCTCTGATGTCTTTAAGAAGCTATGAAGATGTGCCCCAAAGGTCTTGTCTATGCATTGTGATAAAAAGCCATAATCCTGTGATCTACAGGCTGATGTATAGATCACTAATACAAGTGATCTACTGTTGAGAGTCTTCTGTACTGTCCCCTGGGTAATTTATTTAGCATCTTGCTCCAGTACTCATCACTTAACCAATCACAATAAAGGACTTTATCATCCAAGGACCATCTTTCTCCTGCTCCCCCTCCCTCTCTCCAACATTAGCATAAGCTATGCACTGCAGTGTTTACCGCCTATGACATCAGCTGCAATAGCGGTGAAATTGATTGCTATTTCAAGCTCCGTCGTAGGTTCCTGTGGGTAATTTGTGTGACTTTCCAGCAGCTGATTTTGATGAAGTAGCTGCTGTCTGGACCAGGAGGGAGACAGCTGCAGAGTGAGGAAAAGCCAACCACTGACCTCCATGTGATACTCTGTGCTCCCATCTGTACTGTAGATGTGAGCCTTTTCTCATCGAGTATGCTGCAAAGTTCTGCAAAACAGCTCCTCATCATTAGAGAGGTATCTTAGGCTACATCGTTCTTCGATCTGGTGCTGCAGCTGTTGGCTTCTAAGTAGGACATACTTTTATCTTTTTTTTTCATATACATAGACTGTTATGAAACTGCATTGACCATCGAGGTCAAAAGAGATTCATTAATGAGCTTGTTTAAAGAATGAAATAGAATATGATATTTGAAAGCCTAATGAATAACTTTTTTGGCCACATAGGGGAAGCACAACAATCTGTAAACGCAGCACTGATGTAAATGTATCCTATAAAGTTGAAACCTTCAAGTGATTGTTTGCCTGGTAACATATCGAGCACATCCTATGTGTGACTTTTTAAGTGAACGTTGACAGTGAAAATAAACCTAAACTATATATTGTTGGTGAAAATAAATCATAACGAGGCCGGGTCTGGGGGAGGAATATGTGATAGGCAGGATCCAAGTCAAAGTTGTATTCTGTGGTGTGCTGGCCTGTGACCTAAAGTTTCTGTTGCACACAGAATACTTTTAAAAGTTCTACATAAAATAATACAGTCTGTGCCCATGGGAAATGTTCTGGTCTCATTTATAGTGTGAGTTGTATTTATCAATACTGCAGTTTTGACATACCAGCTCTCATCAGTGATATAATGATGGTTAATTTATTTTTATAAATAAATATCTGAATATGCAGCTAACAATCAGATCCAGATCAGGGATTGTAAAATGAGCAAGAAATCCTTGTGACGCTGTTTGACATATCAGCTGTGAGGTTTGTCATTTCCCTGGAATTTATCAGAAATAATCAACCTGAACCTCATTCAACAAAGAAGTTGTTGTTGTTGTTGTTGTTGTTGTTCTTGTTGTTGTTCTTGTTGTTGTTCTTGTTGTTGTTCTTGTTGTTGTTCTTCTTCTTCTTGTTCTTCTTCTTCTTGTTCTTCTTCTTCAAGACACTGATGTGGCTTGGTGGTGTAGCTACACCCTTTGTTTGGACTCCATTCCCATATGGAAAAGATATAAATAAATTTGATGAAGTCTGTATCTCTTTCATCTGAACCTTGTACGTAATGCATATGAAAGTCAAACTAGATATAAGATCCTCAGTAAAGTTGTACAACATGAATTTTGTATGATTTGGGAACTTATAACAATAATATATAATAGTATATAATTGTATATGTTCATATATGAAAAGTATATATCTAAATCAGACATGTGGTTAAAAAATACAAAGACTATATGAAACATATGTAAAATGTAATTTGCATGCAACTTTCTTATACACCACATACATAATGTTTACCTGATTCATACTGAATTATTTTCTTATTTTACAAAAAACACTTTTTAGTATGAAGCTTACACGCCTTTTAAGATGCACAATTTGTATGTTGTTTGTACGTATTTTGAACTTACCTTCAGGATTAATAAAGTGGATCTTATCTTATCTTTTGTTTTGTTTTGTTTTGCTTTGTTTTTGTATCTGCAGAGATTCACTGTGGACTAAACTTTTGTTCCTTGAAAGTAACAGGAAGGGTGCACTAAAATTTGATGTAGTCCAGGGCATCAAAACTGCTTGGGCCTGCCCTGGGGCAAGCTCATATATTGGAGCTCTTCTAACTCAGTGGTTTATAAGGTATGAGGATCAAAAGTTTGTCCAATCAGAGGCTCAGCTCAGCTCATGTGACTGACAGGCACCCTATAGCTGTAAGAAAGCATGTGTCATATCCAATAAGGCCTCGTCCGACGATTAGCTTTATTTGACTGTATCAGGAACAGATGGGTGACGTCGTGGGGACCACATCTATATTTTAAACGGTCTATGATTTAGATACAACCTCCGTAAAACATCTTATAACAGTTATATGCTGTAAATCCATACTGTAGAAATATTGAATTGTGCAGCTTTAACTTCATTTATGTAAAAATATAAATGTGGATGTGAAAATTTAATCTACAATCTTTTTGTGGTGATTCAGTCAGAATTATATTTCAGACCAGAGCTTTAAAAACAAGTTCCTTCATTGAAGGAGTCTTATACCAAACTCCAGAGTTTAGTCAAGGGTTGTCAGTAGCAGAGTGCTCTACAAAGACCAGAGACACTTAGATTTGACAACTGAAACTTCTTCGACACTTAAACACAATCAAGCAAGTAAGGTAGAATCAGCACAGTGTTAAATTATGAGGGACTTTAAAAATCTGGCTCAACCAACATTCATAAAATTCCAAATAAAAGCACCTGGGACTAGTAAGTGCTGCAGCTACTATCTTAAATATTTTATTAACCATAAAAGTCAGTGAGCTGGTGTTTGGTAATGTGTTTGTTTGGGTGTGTTTCTTTATTCCCAAGCCTCAAAGCCCTGATCATAAAAAAACAAAAACGTGAGATGGAAATGAAACTCAAACTTTTCTTTAAGGATACAGTCTCCCTATAAGAGCTTGTTTTTCCATGGATAGATCCCTTGTGTGGTAAATATGACACTAATATGCAAATTATCAGGCAGGAGTAACAATTCTTCTGAGAAATGTAAAGGAAACAAGATATAAAATAGCCAAAGCAGATAAAACCACAGGCTACACAACAGAATAGACAGCTTGGATGTAAGCTCATTCTAGCATATTGCAGTAGATCCACAAACCATGCACAGCCTTCATTTAAAAGGTTGACTTGCATCTTCATATTTTTCATGATGGCTGAAGCAGCCTGCTTGACTTGTATGCTCAAGCACACTTTGGTGCCTCTTGTAAATATTTTTAAGCAGTTGAGCATAAATTATGTAGAAAAAATTATTTCTTTACTGAGTGTGTCTCAGCCAAAAGGGCTGTTAAAAAATTTTCTTGGAATAAATATATTTCTTTTTCTCCAGCATAGAAGTAAAGGTGGAAGTAAATAAGAAGAATCAAGCTCATTCTTGATTCTGAAAAACTTCCTCCTGATCTGTACCCAAGCAGAGGCACCCTAAATAAATCACACTGGCAGTATTGAGGAGCAGACCACGACCAGCCATCTGAAACACCACAAGTTTTCCTAATCCTGTCCAGCTGCACCAAAAGTGTGTTTGGTAGTCTTGGCGCAGGCCAGCCTGTCAGATCCAGTGTGTGTGTGTGTGTGTGTGTGTGTGTGTGTGTGTGTGTGTGTGTGTGTGTGTGTGTGTGTACACATGGTAAAAAATTCATTACCCACCAAAAGCCCATCGTTCTCCCTTCACCAGTGTAACTTTTCTGCATTCTTTGACACATAAACTGACCGACTGGACCTGACAAATGATGCTGCCTTCAAAGTGCTGTGAATATAAAGTTTCTCCAAAGGGCAGTGGAAATGCCTTGTACACATAACTCTGAAGTAGAATTACCATTTAAGTCGCAATGGCTAATTTGTTCACAAACACCCATTAACATATCAGACAGAGCAACATTTGCAGTCATTTGAGGCTGTGTGCCTAGCCACCTGATAAACTCTAATGTTCACAGGGGAAATATCCGGCTCTTTAGCTGCTAAATGCACCACTGTGTTCACCAGCTAGTTACTAACTCTGTGTGTCAGCTGCCTGGTGCTGAGCGGGTTGTGTGCAGTCGATTTATTAAAGCTTTTCCACTGAAAACAGCTGCCTGCTGCTGCTGCAAATGATGCTGATGAAAGTAGTAAGATGGGATCAAAACAGGCAAGTTCTGCCTGTCAAACCAAAACAACAACTAAGAAGGGCTTAATTAGTCCTGAGAAGAGGAACTGCAGTCTGGGGTAAATCATCCATGTATCACTAAAATTCTAGTCCTTCGACATACAAACAGTTAAGTATTGGGTTTTGAATTCTCAAGGTTGCATTCTTGTTATTACCGTACCGTATTAAATATGACGATTCTGATTGGCCAAACCCTTATAACAAACATGATTAATCTTAACAGCAAATGTGATGTCATGGACAAACAGATCACACCCAACATATGTAATCAATCCACAGAAAGGTGTCTGGGACATTAAATCTTTGCCTGTTGACACTGTGAGAAACACCATGCCGGTCTTAAGAGTCAGGTTATGATGACAGTTAGTCTTTAGGTTGAGCCAAGACTCAGTCTCTCCGCATTGGAGCTCGACATAACTCTATGTGGTTCTGATTTATATTAAACTAATATTATACAAAATGTTAACCTTACAGAGCAAAGAGACTGAGTTAAAGGAGTTAAGGGAGAAATGTATCTAAGACATTTCAGGCAGAAGCCACTGACAATGGATTGCTTTATACTTCTGTGTTAACCCTACACCATAGCAACCAAAACAGCCTTAAACACTACTCACTTCTGCGTTGATGTGTCCATGGTGGTTTGCAGTACTTTTCGGAAAAACACACACAAGCTGTGTCAAATGATCTTCATGTAAGCTGTTTTCTGTCACACTAAATTTTCCCCCTGCCTTTTTTTCCCAGCAATTTTGAGCCCATTATGTTATATTTAAAGTGATGCATGTTTCCATACATCGTAAAGAAGCTATTGAAAGGAAAAGAGAAGAAATAGCGGCAGACATTACAGGTAAGGCCACTGTGCAGCGATTCTGGAAATGCTGTGAATACAGGAAGCAGACCATGCAATCACAGGAGCTTTGTTTCAACAAGTAGTTACATTTGGGAGAACGTGCACATCGGGCTTTAGCACGGGCTCCTGCATTGTAAAACTCAAGCAGCTCTGAGCAGCTGCATCATGTGCATCATCCTACTTCATGGAGCAAGGTTGAAAAAAATCTATCTATCTATCTATCTATCTATCTATCTATCTATCTATCTATCTATCTATCTATCCATATATATATGTGTGTGTATATATATATATATATATATATATATATATATATATATATATATATATATATATATATATATATATATATATAAGTGAATATATATATATACACACAAGTATAAATACACATATATATAATTGAATTGAGTGTTGTTAGTAGTGAGATTTGTTTGCCCAGAAAAGGGCCCATTTGGATGCAAATCCATGCAAAATGGCTCATGTAGACAAAAAACATTGGCACAGTCTGACGCTATTTGTCATTTTAGCTAACTTGAACAAGTTTAACGGTTGCCAAAAACACAATCCTTTTTTAAATCAGTCCCTCAGTGTTTGAAGTGTACGTGTTACACACTAGTTAGCATTTATTGTATCTGATTTCAGTGCTTAGTCATAGCATTAGTGGGCATGAAATGTGATCAATTTGATGCTCATCTACACACAGACATGGCATTGAGATCAAAACGTAGAAAAAGATGTCCTGCTTTGTTGAAGTGTCCCTCGGGAAGCTTAAACTGAGGATGCCGTCAAGCACAAGAGGGCCAGTACTCAGATCTGGTGCCAGACAGCCAGAGCAATGCCTCAAGAGCCTCCTGTGAGCCAGTCAAAGTTGGGAGCCGACGTTTTGTAAGAGCAAAACTCTTAAACTCCTTGGGTAAGAGAAGTGCAGAGAGCCACCAAGAATATTCAGAAAGGGGTCTCACGGTGCAGGGAGCCACTTGAGCAGGAGGCATGGGCTGTTCCTCCCCAGCTGGGCTGCACTGACAAGGGTCCCTAATGAGTTAAAACCTCCAGAATATCTCTGACCCCATGTTTGTCATTGAAGATTTGTCCAAGTGTACCAAACACACACCCACACCAACTCGGATTCCCTTCTGTAGAAATAATATTGTGATTCCTGGATGACATGAACACAACAAGCCAGCAACATTTTCTTTTCTCTTATGTGCGGCTGAGATGCATAAGAAGTAGTTGTTGCTTTCTGTCTGTTTTGCTAATATTACAAAGTTCCAAGAGATGTAAACATGACAGCAGAGACAGGAATCATGGGATTTAAGGACCCTATCATACCTTGTGTTATAAAATCACTATCACCTCTAGTTCAGCGAGGTGACTTCTCCTCCACCTGCATAGATTCATCCTGATGCGTGCTTCAACCACTCACACATTTCTCATCACTGAGTACATCACACAGAGTCGCATCAGATATGTCTCTCTATCAATCCCGAGAGAGGTGCAGCAGTGTTATCAGCGCTGTATATGTTAGTGTTTCTGTGTATGCAGACATGCACACACTGTATGTACAGATTCATGTGGGCATACATGACCATGTGTGTGCGAGCATCCATACAGCGCATACATCGGGCCATGCGGGGCCAGGGAGCAGGTAATTACTGCTCTGTGTTGAAACATCATTATTCACTCATCTGCCCACTAGCACCATCTGTCCTGCTGAGCACCACCTCATACACAATCAGCACCACACCAAGGACAACTCCACCCACACGCACACCATCTATCTCCTGAAGCACAGGCTTATAGGACAGCGCTCATCACTTCACCTTTCTCTCCACATACCCTTCATCACTCTCCTTTTTTAACATATGCTGCCTTCTCCTGTCCTCATGTGACGCTAGTTGGTGACTCTGCTGCTCATTAAGTAATCGAATTCAAGACTGTTCCTGCAGAGTTTCATACATCACCCCGATATTTCAAAGGAGAAGCTGTATTTCATGTCTTAGTTTCGCTTTAAAGCACGCATTAGATGAAAATAAACATCCTATCTGCTGTTGGATGACTGTAAACAACTTCACAGGAACATTATGTGGTAAAAAGATAAAAGGAAAAGGAGAAAGTGGCGATAAAAGCAGGCAGAAGTAGCAATCCCAGTTAGGACAAAGTGAGAGTCTTGACACAGGAGCAAAGGGGGCAGAAAGAGGAAAACCACAACTCAAACTCTGTGGGATCCACTTGCATGTGTGGAAAAAAAAATGCAGGCTGCAATTAAAATCATGAGATGACAAAATCTATCCTAATGATGTGGCTTATTATGAATGTCCATTACTCTCCACTTGCTCCCCATGCTCTGCTGGAAAAAGGAACTTTAATAGCAATTTGCAGTAATGCACCATGCCATAATTCTGACTGTCTGCTGGCTGCATCAATGGCTCGGTGTAATTGCCGTTTTACTCATAGCTGATGGATTAGAACATAAAGTAACAAGAGAGGAACAATCATGTCAAGGAGATGGATGGATGGGCTCACAGGAGGGAATGAGTGTGTGTTCATGTGTGTGTCAGGGTAGGGTAGGGGGTTGGATAAAGGCAGGAAGCACCAAGCTGCAGATTTCTGGGAATTTACTCAATTCCCCAACACTCCTGACCCGGAGTTAAACTGATAACACAAAACAACAAACACGTGCAGAGATACAAAACTGACTCAAACATGTTGTTCTTTTTAATTTAATTTAAATTTAGTTATTTTTCAAAATCACTGTGATCAGATAGATCAAGCGGACGACATTTTTCTATAGTGTGTTTTATAGGAATTGGAGTGTCTCCCCCTCATCCTCCCTCACAGCCTTGAACTAAAGGCCAGTTGGCAGCAAAGCTTTTAAGTTGCTTCCCTGTCAGATAAATTTGATTACCAAGGGCATCCTGCTTTGCCATCTCGCCGAGGTCAGAAGTGGAAAAATTGACAAGAAAAAAAAGAAGTCATTGCAGCCGTGTAATGCCACACATTCACGCATCAAGGCTGCATGAGCGACAACAGTCAGTATTTTTGAGCATAGACTGGCTGCACATGGAGTTTAAATTACAAAAGCTATGCAGAGGCTCATCATTAAAAACTGCTATAGGTTATAAAACATTGCAGCAGTTGTGGAGGAACTACCCTGAAGCCTTGAGGACAATCACAGTGACTTCATTAATATCTTCTGTTTCACAAAGCTCTAAATATTCTGCTCAAAGACTATTTAGTGCTCCCCTTGATTTCATGCAGTGCAGATTAAATTCTTCAGACTGTGCGCTCTACAAGTTGTCTCAGCCGAGTCTGGACTGACATCCCGCCTGTCGATCCCCACTTTGTCCAGACGCACCCAGACGATTAATACTGCTTTAGAATCTACGGCTAGGTAAATAAATAAGGGGCCAGGGTAAATTAAAACTCTGATGCAATTACACCACCACTTCCAGTTAACCCCCTGGCAATTAACAAGCTGTCAGCTGGGATGGATAGGAGTGTGCATGGTAGTGCAGCACTGTGTGTCTGCGAGCGTGTGCATGTTTGTGTGGGTGTGCGAGTATCCAGTTGGCCATATAACACCCCGCTGCTGATGCAAACTCAATACGGTTAATTAAAATGCTCAGAAAGTCTATCAGCATGCTGAGAAGAAGCTGCAGGGTGCCACCACAAGTGACACATGCTTTTTTCCAGAAAGGTCAAGGGTTGTGAGTTTTTACTATGTTGACACATAAAATACAATTCCGACAGCAGCGTGACGGGAATACACTTTGAAAAAAAAAGGTGTGCTTTGGAATGACATGAAAAGATTGAATTGAAAAGATAAAGAAACAATCATGAGTGTAGATTTCACCAAAGCCAAGGATGAGTGAGAATCATAAAACAGTGCTGATGCTCCGGCAATAGTCATTTTCAATACATCAAAGGCTGCTGCTATTTGGCCAGAACTGCGAGCCAGCAGAGAGAATGAGAATAAAAAGAGTGAAATAAAGAGAGGGGGAGAACGGGAGCAAGGTCTTGGCTTGGTTTCAGACTCCAAGCAGTTTGTGTGTCTCTGCTTCTGTGCATGTAGGTGTGTGTGTGTGTATCCACCCATCCCCGGGGCCTAGCTTTAAGGACCCATTAAAAGCCAGATACGAGCCAGGCTGACCTCCTTGCTCCTAACGATTTTTGATGCCAGTGGAAAAAAGCAAAACATATCATCCCCCCCTTTCAGCCATATTGCTATCATAGCACTTTAATGAAAAAGAATGCAGGGTTCTGTCCCAAAGGTGCCAAATAGATAGAAAGAAAGGTTAGAGTCTGGAGTTTAGGGAGGAGGATTAGAGGAAAGCAGAGGCTCGCAGGGCACAGATGATGACATAGGACAACAGCAGCTTCCTCAGGGAAGTGCTAGACAATATTTGACCTCCTCGGGCTGGAGTTAAACACTGTCCAAGCCAATGTCAAATGCCATTTAACACACATGGACACACAGGGTTTGTACACGCATTCACATTCAATCAATCTTTAGTTCAGCTATAGAAGATCAATTAAGAATCACTTACGAGGGTTAGCTGTTTGCAAAACTCTCCTACTCAGAAAGTGGGCACGCATAAAAAGTAAGTCCTGCGTTTTAAGGTGCACGCAGAAGTGCAAAAGTACACTCATACACACACACACACACACACACACACACACACACAAGCACAAATTTTCTGAGCTCAGTCTGCCATCCAATCAAAGCAAAGCTAATTACTGTGTTTCACTTGTGTTATTCCAGCGTGGAAGTAGCTCGCCTGTTGATGGCGTCTAGGCTTAAATTACTGCTTTAATTACTGATGCTAATGTTTTCCCTGCTATTAAACATTTATGCAAAGTGGCATCCGGAGATGTTCAATCCTTATCTTCAGCGATCCCCAGAGGATGGAGGCGGGGGCTGGAGGGGAGTGGAGGGGAAGGCCAGGGACTGAGGTGGGAAAGTGCCATCGCTGCAGTTCAGCGGAGATTCGTAGTAAAACACCAACATTGGCCTTTGGCTCCAGGCCCAGGGAGAGAAACATGACTTTACTGCTGCTGGAAGAAGTGTGCACCCTCGCAAGCATATATATTTCCTCTGAGGTACTGAGGGAATAAGACACACAGGGTGGGAGAGCAGAAAGGTTCTGTGGGGTTTGGCTTCAGCTGAGGGCAGCAAGATAAAGGGCAGAGAGAAAAAAACGTGAGGTGGGAGGTGGAGGATCAGACAAGGAAGAGGAAATGGAGAAGTACTTACTGTAGATTATGTTGGTGGGAAGAAGTCATAGGGGGAATGAGAGGAGAGGAAAGAGGAGGGCAGGAATGAAATCGGAGTGTACCATGACAACACTAGCTTATTATTTATTAGAATAGCAAATGCTAATCAGAGTTTTACAGACAACTTTGTCATGGCCTGAGGTCTCCCCTGGTGGTTCTCTGGCTAAGTCAATAACTCTGGGAATCAATTACTGTCCCCTAAACTCATCCTCATTCCTCTTTCGCTTTGTCTCTGCATGAGGATTTCAGACAATTAATTTATCCGGCTGACATTTTAGCTCAGCGAGGAAACAAAGGGAACTACCTTCATGGAGTGGTTAGTTTGACAAACTTGATGAATCCATGCAGACACTTCAATTTTCTGGATATATTGTTTTCCAAATATGTATTTCTTATTCCTTCCTGTGAAAACAAAACACCAGGATAGCCAGTGTTGTCTCATAGTGAATAAAATATGAGAACTCCCCTGGACAAAGTACTCGCAGGGATATCTGAACAAAACAGACGACATAAAACGCTTAGAAAAACATGAAATGCTGTGAATCCAACAGTGTCCTCACAATAACCTCCCAATTGTATTATTTTATTAGGCTCAAATGCAGACTGATTCATATTGTTATTCGAAGTTCACGTCTATGGTCTCTTTGGTCCATGCGTGTATATCATGCAGATTTCTCTTTGCCTTTCAAAGGTGTACTGCATGATGATCAGCATTCTGAACATTATTTGTGTATATTGTACAGTAAATAAATATTGTCATGCTACCCTTGCTGCATGTGGTTCTATGCAGGATATTTACCTGATGCCAAAGTAGAGTCACTACAGTCAGCAAGCAGAAGAAAACACACAGCATTCACTGAGTGGCAGCCTCAGCGTTTAGCCTGAGGGCTATAAAAAAAAACCAAAACAAAAACTAAATAAAGAGTAAATAAAGTGTACTAGGAAGCAATGTTAGACAGAGGACACAAGTCCCATAATTCTAAAACCAGTTTTTCAGTGAAGCAAGCACAGCCCTGAAACTCACTTTTGTTTTACCTCGCTAGATCACAATGCTAACTAATTTAGCAAAGCTGAGGGAACTGCTTTAATCAGACTCATAAGACAAACCATTACAGAACAATGTTATCTGTGGACAGTTTGCTTTCTCAGCTAAAATTATACAAATAGAAACACTTTACAATAATGTTTTTTATAACTCGTAGACTGAAAAATATGTGGAGATAAAGTCCATGATGTCATCCATTTGTGTCATATATGGAGTTTTGAAGCCTATCATCAGCAGTTGCCACATTGGTAATGTTGAACTCAACCTACCTTTGTTCCAGTGTGGATGAGGTAAAGAAGCGGGCCTTAGTCTTTTTGCAGACATCTTTATATCTGCCGGTCAGTGAAGTCCTTTATATGCCCTTATATAGGCCAAAAAATAAGTATTCAGACCTCAATTGCCTTTTGAATCAGTCTGTAAACATGTTCATCAGCCGTGTATTCTCGACGAACCGCCATTTTTGCAGTTCTGCATAGGCTTGACATCTTTAAACCAGAGGTTAATGCTTGTTGTAAATCCATGGGACGTGGCTGTTAGTTAAAATGTATTGTGTGTATTACATCACAGAGTCACCACAGTCACAGAGACATCACATCATCTAGTTATCGATGAAAATAATCTGATCCCTGATGTTTATGTCTATGGATCATTGTGCTTTGGTAAACTGAAGGCGTCTCTGTTAAGTCCTGACTTTTGTTTAAGCAAATATTTGTCTGAACCACCCTGGAAGACCAAAGTGTTCTTGTCGGATAGATTTGTCATTCCTGTATCTCAATAATACGGATCAGCATTGAGTTTTTTGGGTGTTCAGCCATTGGAAGGTCAAAGGTCTATCTTGTCCTGAAGTGTACTTCATGTAAACTTTTATATGGGGGGTATATGATGCAAGGCATGCTTACAAGAATGTCAAACAAGCTAAAAAGTATTATATTAGCTCTTTGGCAATTGTAAGCATACTGTAATGGAAACTCTAAAGCAATAACCTTAAACTCTGGTTAAGTCCTTGGTAAAATAAAGGGGTCTGTTTTGTAAGTCAGGTTCCAAAGCTATGATTTTTAAAGTAAGTGCTGTTTAATAAATTTATTTTGTCTCTTTTTGAATTCAAGTATTATTTTTTTTACTCTGGGAGTAAAGTCAAAGTATCAATCAATCAAAGTGACTTTATGTACAGGTCTGTGAATTGAAACAAGGAGAGCAAAGGCTGACAGCTGACTGAGGTTGACATTAACACATTTTTCTTTTTTATGAACGCTTTCAAACTTTAGTCATTTGTATCAGAAGTGAGACACTATTTCCCGATACAGCAAATACATAAGGTCACTGCAGATAAATACATACTGGAAAACTTTTCTTTCTTGTTCAGCTCCATTTTTTATAGATGCCTATGGCCAAAAACCACAAAAGCTTCAGTGTGTTGCCTCACAGATGTGAGAACACAGAATTGCATGAGACCCTGAAGATCAAATATGAGAAAGACTTACAACTGGATTACTTTTCACTGGTGTCACAAGTATTTAAATATTTCACTTTGATGAAAGGGCTTTAAAAATCTGTTCAATAAAACTAAGAGATGAGAGAGGAAAGGAGACAGACGGGAAATAACAGAGCGAACTGGTGTGTCTGGTGAGTACTGAGTTTAGCTTGAGGCTGAGCTAAACAGGACAATTGCACACATGGTAAGCAAATCTGTTGCTAGCTAGCTTACAGCTAACATCTGTCCAGTTGATACACCTGCTGTACTGGGTGAGTAAACAAAAAGTGAAAAAACGGGCCATCAGTCAAATGTCGGAACACACTTTATCTTGTTTTTTATCAGTTTACTTTTTTTAATGGGTGACATTTATTTTTAGAATTTGAATCAACAGATTTGATGGACGCGTACAAAAAACAGTGAGCATCACCTGAGGGATCACAGTTTGTTAGTTATGTTGTGCTTATGTTTATTATTTATTTCCTTTATTTATATTCATTCAACCGTTCTTAAGTTTCATAGCAAAACTTGTTCGCAAAATTCTAATGCATCGCCTCTAATCAATTAAATTAAAACCTTCTCTGCCCAAGGAGTAGGATTCCCTGAATTTCTTTTTTTTTTGTTTATTTATTTATTTATCTTTGGTTTTGTTTTGTTTTTGTTTGTTTGGGAATATAGACTGGGAATATGGTTTCCTTTTCTTAAACACTGTATCTCTGTGCATGCGTTAGCTTACAATCGTGACAAATGTCCACCAAGGTAGCTTGACAGTTATTCCATAGCTGCCAACACTGAGGCATTGGCTATGAGACACACACACATATCATTGGCTTCAAATGCTCCCAAGCCACAACCCTGATTTCTCACGCTGAAGTGAGCGTCTGATATCTACCTGTTGAGTCCCATTTCCACCAAGTGGTTCATTTCAGTTTGTCTCAGTATGGCAAGCATTTACAGTGACAAACGCCACCCGTGATCAATTAGTTAATCCTTCAAAAGCATGGGGGGGTGGAGTTCGGCTCTTGCGCTGTCGTAACCAGAACCAGAGACCATTGTTGCATTGTCACAACAACATACCTGCCAACACTCACGATTTTTCAATTTGATACTGTGATGGATTGGGTGGGTTGTTCCTGTGAGATGATGGGAATGTGTTACAGTCAAAATGGGTTATTTTTTGTTTGAGAATTACAAGGTTCATTGAATGCATCACCCGGTTTGACTGTTCAGCAGCCAACATCTTTGTGTTGTTTTGTCTGTGTTTTCTGAGAGAGTTTTGGGATGCATTTATCTGAGAGTTAAATAGAGAGCCGAGTGTTAAGTGGGGTATCATCTGCAATGTTGGGGGGGTTGAACATGCTGAGGCACGCGGGGGAGGGATCTCATGCTTTGTCAAAGTCAAAGGTGGTAGGTATGGATATTAGAATTCCTCTATGTTTGTGTCCATGTATCCACTGAAGGGCTACTTCAGACCCAGCAGACACAGAGCATTGTGCTGACAGAAATGAAACTCTTTTATGTGGATTTGAACAAAGTTTGTTTCCACAAGCTACCCTCAGGAAGTGCTGAGTACAGGAGGAGAAGAAGTCTCTCTATGCAGCCTGAAGCATGAATAGCCAGTGTCCTACCTGCCTGTGTCTCTCCCTGCTTCATGTGGTGTCACAGCAAGTCACGACAAGGGAATCCAGTCTAGTCCAGTCCACTCTTGTCCTGTATGGCTTACAAAGAATCCCCAATGTGCACAGCCCTGCAGAGCTTAGAAACAGAAATATATGATGCCTTCTCATGCTGTTTCACTTGTGCTGGGTCAGAATAAAATGTGTCTGCACCAAAGGAGGACAGCAGCTCTGATTTAATCCAAGAATTTATGTTTTTAGAGTTTTTTTTTCCATCTATGCTGCTTTAGCAAACATTTGTGCAGTGATAAAATAAATCCCTCCGCATCGCTGTCATTCGGTCGTTGTAACTATAAAAAATAGTTAAATTTCTGTCTTTTTAAAACTCTAAATCTGATAATACACACATTGAACTAATCAAAATGTGTATTGGCCCAACTCAGGCAACTATTTAACTTTTTAGCCAAAGATGGTTGTATTTTTCCTAGTCCTTTTAGTTGATGTGACATCAAAAAAACAAGTTTAAAAGTTTGTCAGCTTATTTCCTGCTGCTTTTCTGTAGCACTTTGTGGTAGCTTGGTTTCTTGTGAGTATTATATTCACATTGTGAAAATGATATTAAATCTCATCAATTTGAGTAATGAAAAGTCTAAAAATGTAAAATTCCTAAAAATAAGCACAACGTCAAATAATATTCATTCTAATTAATTACTTGACTTGAAGACTCTACTCACTTGTGTTACTGGTACTCAGTCCCGTTCTCCTCATTTGAGTAACAGGACTGAAAGTAGCAGGAATGAGTTTTTACCATAGAACAAACATTTGTCGAGTGATCGAGGTACTTTAATCTTTTAATTTTTTTTATTAAATATTTAATCAGATCAATCAATGAAGACATCTGTCTTAATACAAAAATGTATTTTACAGATAAAGGCAAGGTTGGCAGTAATTGAAAACTAGCATGAATTTGAATCTAGCATGTCCTCAAGACTCCGTTTAGCCCCCACCCTCCCACTCGGAGCCCCTCCAAAATAGCTCAAAACCAGTCCTCAGCACATGGTTTTTGTTTGCACTAAATTACCCGTTATCGGGTATAGGTAGTTTTTCTGCCATTTTCCAGCGTACTTGGATCCCTCTTGGTTATGTGCATTGAATCAGGGCTAGTGCACGCCAGCAAAATGTACATCCAGGAGGTGGGCAGAACGGCTGCCAATCGCTAGGATTGGCTGGTGTTTTCCCAGGTTTACTCCTGCTGTAGACAGCAGATATTTTTCACTCTATAAAACCCATCATGCATTGATTGCCATCGGGACACAAAGATCATTTTAACTAGAATAACAAAGAGTGTATCTAAATCTGATTATCAACACTGCCTTTAATTTTATCATGCATTTATACATTTTATTTCCTTCAGGACACAAATGGCACTGAATTGGCAGAATAGCCCATCTATCTTTATTGTATCTAACTTGTGTTGCTTTTTCACTTCCCAGTGAACACCTATAGTATGACATAATTAAATTTCCTGTTACTTTGCATCTTTTCCCACTTTTGTCACATAGAATCATGGAGCCTCTGCAGTGCTTTACCACTTCTCAGTCTGTGCAGACGCTCCACCCCGGTCATTTGAGACATGGATCAGTGAGAAAAGGTGCAGAGAGTGAAAGAAATAACTTACTCCAGTGGTACATGATCAGAATATTTCTGTCCTTTGCTGTCAACTGATTCTGTGCAGCCAATGAGGTTGCTTTATAATGAATATATTAGCATCTGTGAGCTGTAAAGGTTGGACTGTCTTTTGTCCATGGTTCTTCTCATTATTATGCACATAGTAGACTTCACTTAGTCCCTAGTTAGTGAATACTCCACAATAAGATGTATTGTGTGATATCAAGGTTGTGCATAGAATGAAAAGAGGAATATTGAGTGTTTTTTTTCTCTGTGTAATGAATATGGAGAGTTAGTTTGGAAAATAATTATTCAAAGTGGCCTCAGTGAATCCTTCTCATCTAAATCCCAGCACTGATACTTATTTCCTCTTAGCTACAAACTTATATACACAAACACACTACTGAGCTTGTATTTACTGTGTATTTCCAAGCACAGCTCTTTGATTTATTCCCCAGAGTTGTGTTTTCAGAGAGTAGAGTCAGCTACTCAGGAGGGCTCAAAAGTTCACCAAAACATCCCCAAATAAAGGAGCTCAAGTCTACGAAAACAGCTGAAGTACAAACGGGATAACAGAGGCACCATAGTTGCAAGCAGACAGAATTGAGCCTGAACAGAGGGAATACAGTAAGACATGGGTTTCAAATTTTCTTAAATTTGAAACTCGTGTTTCAAGTCCCTGCTGGACTTATTTCCCACACAACATTGGGTTCTTGGAGGCATTTTAGCTCTGTGCTCACACACACACTCCTATACCATCTTGGCTATTGAAGAGGTTTGGAAAAAGTTAGCTCTCTCATCCCCCCCGCCTAAAACTGACCTTAACTAATGATCCCAGGTAGCCGCAGGTAAATGTCACCAGGGAGGTGGACTTCCTTTTTAGTGACAGCTGGATCCATATGGGCGCCAAATGTCAGGGAAGGTACAAAGTGGGTTTATCTCTATGTGTGTGCACATATGTGTGTGTTTGCACTCCGTCAGACTGTGACCTCCTGCAGCCCCGAGCAGAAAGTGCATCCTCAGCAGAACTGCAAGAAACGGTGTAGGAAGCCGAGTCTGCAGAATGCTCATAGTTTACACACAAGATTCAGAGCATTAAATAACACACACACACACACACACACACACACAGATGTACACATGCCCGCTAAAGTGCACACACAATACACACGTATAGAGCTGAGGTAGGCTGGTGGCGGCTGTGTTTTACACTTTCTCAGCAACATTTATCTCTGCTTTATTTCAGGTGATAAAGCCCCCTGATATAACTCAAAGGGGCAGACAGTAGGACAGCATGTAAATGCAGCCATGAAAATGAAAACTGGGCTTCTGCAGAATTTCAACTGCCCCCAAAAGGATCAACGTGCTCTGCTGCAAGAAGATATATAACCACTGCTCTCTCTAGTCAGCCTCTGCCAGCTTGACTATGCAAAATGCATGCAAATGGGCACGGTTACTGGAGGCTCTTAAAAACAGGGTGCTAATTGAGTATTAACACTTCGAATGTCTGTTGTTGACTCATCGTTTTGACTTTGATTATGGTTAAATGTAATGATGCATATTTATGTGAAATAATCAAATATTCTCCTTGGGAATTTGCCCCTTGGTTCAAGATTTTTTAATGCAAATTCGCCCCTAAAAAGCTGACTTGTGTTGTCTCTGCAGGACAATAAAGGTCTCAGATTTTAAGCATGGAACAACATGACTGATTCTGGACCGCCGCCATGTGCATGCAGGTGTCTGGAGGACTCGGTGTTTGTTTCCTGCAGCATATGTCGCTTTGCTAACTGCAGAATGTAAAATCATGGAGCGGATGAGCTCATAAAATCCTGCTCCCACAGGTGTTCTATAAAGTTGTTGTCGCAGAGGCTGATTGTTTTATACAGGCAGGTAACCTTCCATCAAGACACTAACAGTCCTGCTGAGTTTCACAAGGACGAGGAGGTCACAGGAGGAGGCTATAAAGTTTGTCTTATTTTCAGGTGAATGCGCATATAAAAATCTGCCAGGCTGCATAGATTCCATGATTAAATGTGGTCATGACCTCTGTGTTTACACCTTTAAAAACTGATTCTTGTCTCTGATTGGTTATAGGCTCTTATTTTAAACTGCCTAATTATCTAGCTGATTATGCGGGCTCTTGTTATATATCTGCCTTTCACTGTAACCTCTAGTGACAGGATTTACCATATCAACTACTCAGTCACATGATGACCCAGCCCTATAAAGCCAGTGAAGCCTGGTTAATGCACAGAGCAGCAGGAGATCTCACTCACTGAATCTGTCGTCTCAGTCTAAGCTCATGGCTGACCTGCTGTCCACATAATGAGAGAAGGATGAGGTGGAGAGGACAGTTTAACAACGGGAGGCAGCTCTGTCAGGTTTATGGTGATCACATGACATCACAGGCTTTAGTGAGATTAATTACAAACCATCAGTCAGAGTTATACTGCAAAGAAATAAACATGACACTCACCTTAAATCCTAGTTTTAATTAAGGGGTGGAGGGTGACTGTAGGTGAGGGGGTAAGCAGGTGGCAGTCAGTGTTTGTCATGAATGTCTGATGAGTTCCCTGAAAATCCTAAAACAAGGAACTATGATGATGTTTGAATAAATATATGCTGAGAAATCCAACCAAAAAGACCAAAACAAACACTTATTTGCTCTCAGCGTGTCCTGTCCTCACTTTAGTATCTTTGTCCCAATAAACTGTTTCCAATACACGTTTTGTTTACATTTTCACCTCGATGCTGTGATAATGAAAAGTGCTGGACTGACTATCAAAAATCCAACACCGGGATGAGGTATATAAAAGAAAATAGCAGCAGAGAAGAGTAAGAAGCAGCTTCATTACATGCCTGAAGATCGCACCAGTCACGTCATATTAACGTCAACATTCCCACTCACTTAGAGAGTTTCACCTGCTGCATCTACACATTGGCTCAACCTGACTTCAAGAAGAGGCAGAGAGAAAAAGATTGTGTAAGAATGTGGTCAGAAATTCATCCATTTGCGTTCACGAGCACAGCTCACCCTGGAATTTGGGAAAACTAAACAAATAAAAAACAAAACAAAAAAAATCTGCCTCTCAAGAAGTTTGTTGTCAAGCTCCTTGCACATAGACTAAATGGCCTTTCCGTCCTCAAGAATAGACAACGTGCTTCCTTCTTCTGCAAGATCATGCAGCAGAAGAAGGAAAAGAACTGGACAAAGACCAACTTATACTCAGGGTTAGATGGGAAACATCACGTCTTCACTGAAATCAAGGGGGAAACCTTCGTGTTCAAGTGTGCTTGAAACAGACTCTGCTTCTAAGAATTTCATCCTGAGCTCACAACGATATTTTACACAGACTAAATGCACAAGGAGAGTATAAATAAATAAATAAATAAATAAATAAAAATGGTGGTATAAACATTGCAGATTTCTGCTGTTTATTTTTTTAAATGAACATTTTCAATTAACTTTTGGAGAGATTATTGTTGCAGAATCGGAAAAAACATTTTAAAAAAGGCGACGACAACACTGAAATGAATAGTCTGGTCTTCATACTGAAGAAGAGGCTCACTTTGGCTTTAATTTTTCTTTCTTTAACTCATTGGTTTAAGCATTTTCATTTCAATATGAGTTGGATAGAAATGCAGGCAACATAAAATTTGATGAAAACTACACATTTGGTCGATGTGCCCCCCCTTATGGCAGCAGGGTTGGCATTAATGGGGCCCAGAATGACCCAAAAGCTACATTTGAACTGTTAAGAGTGCTTTTGTTGTTGATCAATATACATTTCGTGCTTTTGTTCATACCGGAACCTCGGTTCTCCTTTTCATGTTTGAAATAGTTTTTGACAACAATGTGGCTCTGTGTCAGAGTAATAAACTCAGGCTTTGGCTTTATAGGCAGAACTGGGTAATAAAATGAATTCATCATTGGTTTCAGTCTTCTAATAGGATTGGCCAATAATAATATAAATATTGCTTTATCCTTTAAATGGGCTCTTTGTCCATTGTCATCACACTTAAAGTTTGCATTCAAAGTTGAAATTAATAAACAAAGATGTCCTTGGTTCTCTTTGAGAGGGATACCATTAAACCATTCAATTACCAAACACTAAAGTTTTTATGTTTCTCTTTGTATGATATGAAAATAGACCCCAATAAATGGATAAATTCTGAGGCGGGAGGGATCCATCTCCTGCTGTAACTGGCCTTGCATTCTTTAATTCATCCGTCACACTAATTGTACTAAGACAGCCAGGAGCATAATGCATCAAGCAATGTTGTCTTGGCAAAACATTAGTTTGGCAAGTCCTACAGAGGAGGCGAAAATAAAAGTCACAATTTACACTGATAACAATATCAATTCTGCCCTTCCCAAATTTTATAGCTTGTTTGCTGGAGATTACAGTTGCTGTGCATGTTGTTTTATCACTGTGCTGAAGAAAAGGGAAAACGACTCATACAGGAGAAAGCTAATTTATTAATGTCTGAAAACAAATGTGTTTGTGAGCAATTGAGTTAAGCTACACAGAAGATGAAAACTTCCTTTTATTTTGAAGGTGGCTATTACACCAAGAAAAAAAAAACTGGCATCAATTTTTGCAGCTGAACAAAAAAAATAGGAAGTATCAAAATGAGATGTTTTGTTTCCCTCAGACGTCGAGCCCTCCATTCAAGTGCTACTTTAGCATCTGCATTGTCACACACACTGCAGACAAATGAACACGTGCACACAAGCACTCACACACACAAATTGCACCCAGAAAATTACATCACTTCCCTGCCGTTGTCTGAAAATTACATCTGTCGCTCACCATTCCACCAATCACTCCCCAGGTCTCCTTTTTTCCTTCCCCTCTCTCCCTCTCTCTCACTTTCCTCACTATTTTTAGGTTTTCCCCTCCACTTTAACTCGGCCCTAAATTGCCGGGCCTGAATTGCCCTATGAACAGCGTGGGGTGGACAGGCCGGCAGGAGGTGTGTGTGTGAATGCGTGAGTCTCTGTGTTATCACCATCTCTTTTCATTTTCCTCTCCAAGTGGTGCTGTCAGGAGCCAAACAAGATATCACTCTGCACCGCCCCCCAACAGGGAGTCACGACACAACATCAAGGAAATGGAATAAAAGAATAAAGACAAAGGTAAACAAAATGGTTGCCTTTCAGAGTCTGGCACATCGCCCATACCAAACTAATCCCATGATTCTTTGTTCCTTAATCCCATCAGCTACTGGAGCCCTGCGTGGCTCTCTGGGTGCAGATAATGGCACCGTGCTGCGTGTCTTGATGAAGTTCAGGACCTTATTAAAGGAAATGTGTAAATGCTGCACACTAGCAAGAGAAAACTGGCCCGGGTAGGATAGTGTAGAGGTTTAACCTTTCTCCACATGATTATGAAAATCACCTTTTTACAATTTTACCAGTTTGGAAAACAAACTACAAACGCTCTCTTTGCTTGGTTTCACTTTGCGTCTCGCAATATGTTTCCTTACCTGTGATAACCAGATTGTTTTATGCTTCAAGGTAACTTTCTAAATATTAAACCTCTGACTTTTTACAGTCAAGGTAAATTTTATCACCCAAATAAACCAGGCGGTCAAGGAGAGATGTGACCATCACAGTGCCAACTCCATGAATCAGTGTGTTCAGTCTTCTTCAGGCTGTAATAGCAGCATCACACCACACAAACAGCCACAGGCATTAAAGGCACCGCTGACTAGTGTTTTAATAACTCCATCAACTGTAAATCTAAAGCCACCTACAGCGCCGTGCGTCTTCAATTATAAAACATCTCATTCAGTGCAGTGTATCAGGGTAGAAAGCTGGGTCATAAAAGTGTGTGATTTAAGCTGATTGCCGCAGCTGTCAAGGTTGCGAGGATCTGGGCTCATAACAGCCTCCATTCAGCTACAGGGAAGGCTAAATGAGGGCACAATGATGCACAAGCTTATTCACAGAATGAGGCTTCTCTCACTTGGGAGCTAAAAAGAGGAAAGTGGAGTTGTGAACAAGAATTGTCCAACATAAATTCCTCACGGAGAACGGAATACAATGGCAAGCTGGTGTGTTTAAAATCCATACAGCTGCAGATAGACAATGCTGTAAGGTATTCCATTCTTCTTTCCACAGGGTTTTAACGCTGCAAGTGGATTATGATAGGTATGTTCTAAGGATGGCGGTGTCTGCGTGTTTATTTTAGTCACAGTGGTTTAGGACTCATCCAAATATCACCTAGAGATTACAAAATCAGGTGCTTTGTAGTGCTGTAAACAGCTCAGGGTAAATAACAACACGTCTGAAATCAGCAACACTACTGACTAATGTGTCAGGCTTGGCATCTCGTGCACCATTTGCACATGAGCAACTGGTCTCTGTGCGACATTCCCAGAACAGTAAAAGCCACTGAACAGACTCTTCTGCTCCACTCTGTGTTTATAGGCACACAAATAGTCTGCTCTGCCGTGATCACATAAAATTCTGGGACATTTGTGGCGACCTCGATAGGATTCTGATCCTGTATCTAGATATAAAGTCCTTTCATCCAGGACAACTTACAAAATTGCAGCCACACACACACACACACACACAAAGGTGGATAAACCATCCAAAGAAGCATCCATCTATGTACTGAGGTTACTTTAGGGGCAACTTGCTCATTACTCCAAGTGTTGTTAGCCAAAGTACACGCACACCAATTCATCAGCACAGACCAATTTGTCAGAGCCACTCATTCTGCTTGTTAGCATCGTTCTTCAAGTCTGAGAGTCTGCAAATTCTAGCCAGCGTGGTTTATAAGTGTGTGTGTGTTTGTGTGTGTGTGTATGTGTGTAGTCTATTGGTAAACTCATAACTTTTGAGCCTGTAGGTCAGGGGTCAGAAACTGGTGGCCCATGGGCCAAAATTGGCCCGCCTCCAATGATACCTGGACCCCCAGATGACATTGGTTAAAAAAAAAGAAAATAAATAAATAAAAAATAAATCAATATATCATATTTGCCATTACAAAAATGACAAAACTGATTCAAAAGTCGTGACCTGGCAAAATCTAATAAAATAAAATAAAACAGTCTGTTTGACTTCAGACACACGTTGGCCTGACATGCACATTTGGACACATCCAGCCATCAGTGGTCTAAGTTTCTATCTGTCTGGAGTGGATATGTTGCTTTGAAGTTGCTTCATTTCATGGTGCCTTCAGATATGTTATTCCTTGCAAACTACAACAACATTGTTGCAGATGAGACAGAGTGAAAATCAGGCAGGATGACTCTTACGTTCTTCACTGTCAACTTTCCTTCTCATTGCTTTGGACAGGGACATTTTGTCTTGCTGTTTAGTGATCTCTTGCTAATGTCTCACACAGTTTTATCACAGCATAAAAACAATAACAGCACCAGGATGTTGTGAGAATAGGCTGCATTACTAACAGATAGCCAAATCATTACAGTAAATGTCCTTAAAATGATCGATATATTATGCTTTAATACGTTGTTGATTTTTTAAAATGACAATTATTTAATTGTAAAGTCTCAAAGGGCAGTGTGTGTGCATGTGTTTGTGTGTGTGTGTGAGTAAATGTATGAGTGGATGATCAAAGACAACAGCCTAATGGCTCAAATACAGTGGATGCAATTCAACCGAACCTGCTCTGCTGCATTGTCTCCACTTGTTGTTGTCCACTTGTTTTTTGTGCAAAACTTCCTGTTCCACTTGATCTGCTCTACAGTTAATTGAATAGAAACCAGTCTGATTCGGTGCTGATGGAGCGGAGTCAGATTTCAGCTGTTATCATTGGCCAGGTTACTGTCTGTTTCACATTTCAGACAGCCTGTTGCACCAAGGCAGTAGTCTTAAAAAATCAAATGAATATCTTTGTCAAATTGCATTTTTGTACAAAATATAATAATTATAGATCAGGAAACTTTTTTTGTTTTTTTTTCAGTAGGAAAGAGGTTTTGCCTGATGAAGATGGAATTTTGGCCGGCCATTGAGTTGCTCAAAAGAAAATTGACCCGAGGCCAAACTAAGTTGCCAACCCCTGATGCAGCTCTTTGCTCTGCAGCTACCTTCTACATAAGTCTGTGTGCCTCTTCCAGAAGATTTCTGGCAGCCTATGGACTCTGATGGGAGAGTGGCCTGAGGTGGCTTGGGCCCCCTTTAAAATCTGTAGGTGGTGCTCAAAGGTACAATGTGATGAAATGGGAATACCTAGTGAGATCTTGCAGTCAGATTTTGAATTGAAACACTCCCCAGCTCACCCTCTATGTCGATGAGGTGATCTTTGAGGTCAAGATACTTCTATTATGCATGATGTATGATCCTTGATTTGTTAAGTTTTACCATCAAAAATATCTTACAAACCAAATTATTTTGCACATAACAATGACTCCCTTCTTTTCCTTCTTCTTCTTCTTTATCTTCCAGCATTTGTATTTCATGCGGCTACTCAATAAACACAAATGCAAATGTTATTCATTTTTACATGCTGCTCTACTGCTGAAACATGGTGGTGCAAAGTAGAAGGAGACCCACTCCTACATGGACCTAAAAGGCTCATTCTAAGTTAACAAAAGTAAAATGATTTTGCTAATTACTACACATTGCACCTTCAACTTCAAACCAGCGTATTGGAGCTTTGCTACCACTGACTGAACAAAAAGAGGGATGACATGATATCTCTCCATGAGTGAAGGACTACTGTACCGTAAACCATTTGTAAATGAAGAGGACATAGGCAAAATCAAGAAATTATGATAGATTTTTTTTTAAATGTTTTCTCATTGTAATTGTTTCTTTCAATGCTCATTTGTTACCAAATAATAATAATAATAATAATAATAATAATAATAATAATAATAATAATAATAATAATAAATATTTATAAGCGCCTTTCAGGTCACCCAAGGTCACTTTACACATAAAAAAACAGTTCAACAGTTCATTTAAATAGCACTATATAAAACGGCAGAATTAAATAAAATAAGAAAAAAAAATTTATCCTAAACGTAACGGAAACATAATTGTATACTATTTTTTTATGCTTTAACCCTTTAAAGCATGGATTATGAAAGCCTTTATCAACACCTTTTCCTTAAGATTTTTTTAATCTTCTTAAGGCATATATATATATTTTTTTAAATAATATAATATAATATAATATAATATAATATAATATAATATAATATAATATAATATAATATAATATAATAACGCTGGCTCTGATATAGTCACAAGGACCTTTCATCAACACCTGTGAATCAAGGATACTGGTTTTACTTTGGTGAAAGGGGATTAGATGGAGACAAGTCCAACAAATTAATTAAATCTATAACTATTACTTATCAGTAAGTAAGTAAATCAGTAAACATTCCCAGGAACTACATGGTTCCCTTTGCCTATTGCTAATCTACCTTTACCACCACAGGTTTAAGACCCAAGTTGATGATGTAAATCAGCCAAATTATATATGGAGAAGAGAATAAAGGTAATTGCAACACATCAAAAAACAAGTAGAGGGCAGCAAGAGAACAACAAGATTATGGGGAGATTAAGCTACTGCTTTTTTTGATTAAGATTTATTGCATTGCAGATGGATTTGTTGACACTTGAAAGCAGACAAGCGCCAAGCGGGTAAATTTATTACCCCAGAACTAAATTAAGACATTAGTTCCTAGAATATAATTTCAAGACTGTAGTTGATAAAGCAGATGTAGTCGATATATTTGAATTCTAAAAGGAAAATACACAGTAAGTGTAAAGCTCTATGCCATGCCACTCTTGTCAAAGAATTTCTCGGCACGGCCCCGTCTTCAACTCCACAGAGTGAGTGTGTGTGTGTGTGTGTGTGTGTGTGTGTGTGTGTGTGTGTGTGTGTGTGTGTGTGTGTGCATACAATCAGGCTGTTTAATTTGTCCCGGCAAAGCTATGGTGGTAAGACTGAAGGGGATATCTTTTATCAGACTGATATGAAAAGAGGAGAGCAGCGATAGATGAGAAGGAAAGGGAGAAAAAGAGGAAAGGAGGGGGGAAGAGTCTTCTCAGGTAAACACACCCTGGGCACTGTTCAATAACAACATTTAAACACGTGCGTTCTCTAAGCTGCAATCCAATTATTCACTGCGAAATGCAGCTTTCAACAAGCGCTAACCCCATTTAAGGGGTCTCCTCACCCAAAGGATCCTTTTTAATAAACAGACGCAAACAAGTGTTGACCAAAAGGCAACAAACCATTGCTCTGTGCTTTCTCTTCTAACGACTTAATTAATCAAGTACTTTGGCTGTAATGACCTGAAGTTCATTCTTCAAAGTAACTATTTAGAATTGAAAGTCTGAAACAGAGGAGTAGCTTGGGAAGCTTAAAGAGAGTCAAAGGGATATTGGAGTTTAACACTGCAGCTCGGTAGTCTTTTATTTAATGATGATATAGAATATAAGGAAATGAGCTTCAGCTGCCGAGTCGCTCATGAAGCTAACATGCTAACATGTTAAATTTAAGAATCACAGCCATATATTTGATGTAATAACAATTCCCTCTTAAAGTGCCTCTTTTTCCATGTGAATAAATAACATCCTCTGAGACCAGACCAGAGGGAGAGTTGCTAGCCAGCTCTCATTTACATAAACACTTACTGTTCAATACACAGAGAGCGGGAGAGAGGCTAAATTAGGTTGACTCTCATGTACCCATCCTATTAAAGATTTATTAAACATGCTTCAAGCAGCGATGCAGACTCCTTTCAAGAAAACAGTTAAAAACCTATACATAGGAGCTTGTGAAGGCGTGTAAAAATAAAGACTGCAAGCCTGTTTTAGTGAAGTGGGAGAAAATGAAATCCACCAGCCTCTGCTTGTATCACACACTGATACTGATGTTGACAAGTAGTAAATAGCAGCAGTGCTTAGACCGCTCCATTTTCCTCTCTATTCTTTTCTTTTTTAATGCCCTTTGCTTGCCAACAGCTTTCCTGTAAACCATGAAGCCGGGGCCAGAGGCCAGCCATCATCTTGTCATTATCTGATGGGAGTAGCGTTAGCTTCCCTACAGCTTCCTTGTTGGGTATGGGAGGGGTCAAGAAGTCGACCTGTGTCAGATATGGAGAGGAAACCATAAAGCTGAGCTCTGCTATATTGATGGCATTGACATATGTAGCCGACTGTGATTTGAATTTGTGAATCCTCATTACAGCCTGAGCCTTTCTGAAGACAGCATTATTAACATAGTGAGAGGCATGCATGCCCCCATGAATACTAAAGTCCTGTTTGCCTTCAGTGGAGGATTTGCTCCCAAATCGATTAGAAAAATATGTACTCTGCATCAGTATGAGTTTGAGATCTTAGCATGATCGAAGTTAAGTCAGTCTTTTTCCCTACTCAGCACATTAGGAAAAATGTCAAAGTCAAGGTTAACACGTCCATGTTGTCCGTTCTTTTTGATAGTCCGTGATTCATCGCCTTAATTTTTTTGATCAGTCTGTTGTGATCTGAGGCCTGTCAAAAATCACAGTTTTACAGGAAATGATGGTGTCAACATGACTTTTAGAGTCAGAGTCAGCAATGTTTTGCTCATCACTGTCAAGTTTACAAAAAAAAAAATCTTTATGCATGCACACTCACTCCTTCACACATGCACACACACTCATTCATACACACTGTGATTTCCTGCCTTGGCTTGCCTTTGTTCTTCTCAGTGTTTGCACACAGAGCTGCCCCGGAAAGCTTCTGGCCGGCCTCTCCACTGTTAATCAGAGCTCCCACACACTGGCCTCTCTCATGCTGCTGCCACAAGCACAGTGCAGTATTCAACATTAGAACAGGCAATTGCCCCCCTGGAAAAAGAAAAAAAATTCAAGTGGTCATGTACAATCACACTGAGTTAATTATCAGGGCACTGAAAAATTGTGCTTAACCAAAGATTGTATATGAACAAAACAGGATAAAGCCCATCGTAACAGCAGAAAGGGGGGGGGGGGGGGGGGGGGGGGGGGTGAAGACAAACTCAGGAGAAATTCAGTTCTTACATTAAACATGTTACATGCATTAGACCACAAATTGAAAATAAGACATTGTGGACTAAAATATGTAAGAGTTAAGCATCCCAAATCAGTTTTTGTCAGAAGTTTTTACCACCTTGGCAGTATTTAGGAAGTGAATGGGCACCTTTCCAGCTACAAACATACTTTCCATTCTTTTATTAGTGCCAGAACTTGACCCACTGACCCTTAAGTTCAAACAAACCCCCACCCCTCTTTCTTAAATTTACTATCAATTGTTTCATCTCTAAATATTACTTCTGTGGTTAGAACAGGATGTTACGAGACACTTAAAACCAGTGGCAGACACAACTTCATTATATGAGCCAGTGTATGGATACTTCTGGCCAAATGTTACTCCAACGGTAAGTTTTCAAAACAATCTGTATGTCATAATGCAAGGTTGTAGCTCTACATTTCAAAAGCCTTTAATATGTGCCAGGAGAATCATCCACAGTCATAGCCATCATTGCTGCCACTAAATAAACTACCTGATCTAAATTACATTAGCTCTCCTTTTGCCCTTTGTTCAGCCAAAAGATCACAAATATACAGGTACGGCAACACTGTTTGGACCAGGGGTTTCAAACTCAATTCACCTGAGCGCCGCTGAGCATCCAATCTTGCCACCATGGGGTCACTTTAGGTGTCCCACAAGAGGGAAAAAAAAACGTTCAACTGTTCGAACAACTGTACTTCTCATTCTCAGCATGAACTATTTTAGAGTCAAACCTGGCTTTGCTTGCTTCCAGACACTTGAGAACACTTTTATTCTCAGATAGCTGGGCCACATGTAAATAGGGAGGTGTCATTTGAAATCCTTAGAATGGCTTGAAGATGGACATCACAAAGTCTGGACCTTTTCTTTGATTTGCCTCCTTTCTGGCTCTCTGAAATACATTTTGTTGCACTGACAGCTCTTTATTCAGCTGTGTCAGACGTTGTGTCTGCTTATCTCCCTGGTTCTTTGCATACTGCTCTGCGTGTTTAGTTGAACCGCGTGAGATTAAACTCCTTAAAAAAGGCAACTTTCTCCTACAAGACAGGTGTAATTCCCCCTAAACTCGACAAAAGTCATTCTCCTGCTTCTCCTGAAACACCCCGTGTTTGAAATCTACCTTTCTTTTGGCCTTTGAAAGAGCCATCCAGCTTTTACACCGTTTTGAGGACGTTAGCAGCGCGCAAAATGTTTGGGTATTTTTTTTCCCGTTTCTTGTCATGCGGTGATTATGCTGCATTCAGGGTCAACTCGGAAATTAGAAATTTCTTCCCTGGTCCCAACTCCAGACTTGGCCGTAACTGCAGCAGGTTGTATTTCACTATAAATTGATATTAAGTGGTGGGCTGTGAGTTGGAGCAGCCTGGTTTAGACAGACCACACACTCCAGAAAAATCACTAGATTCATTGATAATCACTCTTTTGAATAAAAAAAAAGTCGCAAGAGGGGTCTGAAAAGTCACTAAATACAGCTACAAAGTCCCTAAGTTGGTAACACTGAATGTATCTCACACACCTTCATATGTCATTGTCTCAGAGCCCACTGTGCAGACGACAAAATGGTGACCTCCAAAAGTCTAAAATAGGAGTAAAGCTAAAAGGTTTTAATTTCACGTGTCACTATCAGTGAGTTTCTGTAGAACAGGGAAAAAGCAACATATTAGAGCCAACAAGTGGTGACACTCAGGGTTCCCTTTGAAATGTTTAGCATTTGAGTCAGTTTATCACAACTAGTATATTTTCTCTTTTGGACAAATTGTAATAGGGAAATAACAGACATTGATTTTTAAAGTGACTACTGTCTATAAAAGTAACTGTGACTCTCAGTGTGTTTTCACATCATAACTTCCTGCTTGCTTTCTAGCTGTTGTTCACACATAAAACAACAGGATGCAACAAGTCCAAACAAGTGCTCTGAAGATTTAGCTGCAAATTATCAGCTGAGTCTTGGAGAGCGTTCAACACAAGCAATTGATGTGTGCACCAGTGGAAGATAATTCAAGGATACAGTTTTCGGGGTGTGTGTGTGTGTGTGTGTGTGTGTGTGTGTGTGTGTGTGTGTGTGTGTGTGTGTGTGTGTGTGTGTGTGTGTGTGTGTGTGTGTGTGTGTGTGTGAGTGAGAGAGTCAGTGTCTGCATGTGTGCAAGCTTGTAGGTCTCTCTATGATCTTTTGCCCTCTGGGCTGTAATTAATTAGAGTTGCAACAAGGCCTGATTAGGATTCCTCTGTGATTCACAACCTCTGCGACCTTTCATCCAGCCTGCAGAACTGATCCCGACCTAATGCAATTGCTCCAACTGCAATGTACTGAATGTGTGCACTGCTTATTTAGCTTCTTGTCAAACATGTGCTATACAAGCTAATCTAGCGTGCAAAGATCAGCAGAGGACTAACTTTTGGAACTATGTGCTAAACAACAGGCCAAACTCAGAAAAAATAAAATAAATAAATAAATAAAAAATCAGCATGACTCATTTCTTAAATAAATGTTGCCATGGCTTAATGGGTACACACTGTATAAATGTGATTCACGAAAAAAAAGTAAATAAATAAAAAACATTAAATCCGTATTCACATTCTGCTGTGATGCAGCCCCCAGAGACATCTCGAACACCACAGCCTCTTGTCCCCGGCCACCAAGGATTTCTTCCACTAGCCAGCTATTGAAATGATTTCTTTTGATCTTGCATTTCCAAATTAGGATTCTAATTCACACTATGAAAAATTAATTACTATTTTCCATGCTTTCAAAGAGAATGTATGTGATTAGAGCGGCACACGGCTGGTATTAAATATGTTAAACAAAGGCTTTCTGTCTTGGGGACTTTTTTTTGTTGTTGTTGCTTGGTCAGGGTGTACGGTGTTGAATAATCGATGACCTTCATGGCGTGACTGTCTTAAGAGGCTGTCTAAAAGTCAGAGCCGAGGTTTAAGAGGCCACTCTGCCTCACTAATACAAACGGAGCTTCAGCAATTATTCAACAATCCAGCTGAGGAACAAGATTTTAACAGACTTGTAGAATCTCCAGTCTGACTATTACACTAAGGAGGGTATTATACATAAAAATGCACAACATGATGTCAGGGAAGACAGAAAACAGTGTCTGTCATATTAATCCTTCTCCTTGGAGAGACGGATAAGCTCAGTAGTCCATATTACACCCAGAATCTTAACATCTTCATATTGTGCTAACAGGAGAGGAATGAAACACATTTATGAGACAGATTTTTGGTTGGGAGTTTGGATGCTAACATCAAATGATAAATGATGAAGAGACTTTATGTCATCCTTACAAGTCTGTATAATGAAAACCACTTGGTTCACAGGCTGATGAACATCTCTTGTCTTATTAACATACATGTCTGCATGTCACTCTGACACCTGCATGCATGTACTTGAATGGAAATGATTGCACCTTTATCTATTATTGATGAAGCTCTTCTGTTTTCAAGTGTTTGATTTAGAAGTTTCATTCAACTCAGCAGCTTTGATCAACAGCATATGCCTTTACCCTTCACTCTACCCTTTTAACAACCACTCCTATTGTTCTCGCTAATTAATGATGTTTCATTTAATATTTCATTTAGCACAAGTTAAGTGCCATTCTATCTCAAATGACTGCCAAGCCCTAAACTCTTTTGTCTTTTTCAATAAGCGATATTTAGGTATGGAGTTAATTTCTTTTGCTGGAAACACAATTAATTCATTAAAAAAAGAAGGGATTCTCCTTATCATTCTCCCTGAAGGATTGCACCCACAATTTCTTGTTCTATTTCAAGCTCACAAACTGCTCATTCGAGGCCAGCCTCAATCAGGACACATTTAATGATAATAGTAAACTCTCTCTAAGCTATTCAAAGTTAGTTGACCTTACAAAATTGAAATGAAAGGAAATTAATTTTCATTGAAATTAACAATATACTTAACAGGCATTGGAAATCCAGCAAAGCTTGAGAGGTTTTCCATCACCTCACATTTGAATATTTCCAAGACACAATAATATTCTGCACAATTAAGTGAACATTCATTGAAGACGCTTTGATTTGTCTTTAGAGCTGCTGCAATGCGTGATATCCCATTTGGTTTTTGGTTATTCGAGTGAAGAAAAACATTTTCTTTTTCAAACGATCCATTCCACTGTTAAAGTTTCAGTGTTTTTTGGATGTGAGCTTGAAATAAGGACAGAGAGAGCTTGTCTGTTTTCTGAAACGACTGGTCAGTATGTATTGATTGCACCAAAAATGGGACTACTCTGTGGTGATCCATTTATCTGTTAATCTGTCTGCAAGCAGAGGTGGAGAGCCAAAGCGGACCAAAGCCAATACACCAAAGTCTACACAACATTTTACAAACTAATTAATCAATGCTGAGCCTTAGTGAGGCCAAGAAACCTGTGGGAGAACTGCAGAAGAGCAACACTGCCCCCTACTGCCACTCTGCTCCAATTCATCAAAAAGTAATAAGCTTTTGGCACCAACAGAGGCAATAAGATGAGGAAACAGGCCCTGCCAAACGCTGTCATATTGTGTTTTCTGGTTAAAAGAGACGACAACTGATTCAGCTGTTGTGAAGCTGAGAGAGAGCAGCATATGGCCACAGCAAGTAACACTGGACTTGCCAGCTATGTTAATTATAATTCATAGATTTAATAGAGATGGAAAGTTTGGCTTGAGCCGTGTTCAAGGTTAGTGTATGATTTATGCAGGATCCGTGGATTAATTCCTGTTGCTGGTGCTGCTGGAATCAATTGAAGGCAACCTTTAAAGCAATCTGGTGGGATTAAGAAGCAGACGTTTTTTTGTCTCCCAAGAAAAAACATTAAACTAGTGTCTATCCAGACTTACAGATATGTTTCAGACTCAGCAATGAGCCAGTTTATTGATGCACTTCCAAGAGAAACTGTCTCTGTAACGTGTTGTTAGACTAAATTGGTTTATTACTTTTTTCTAGCAATATTATAACCCACCTATGGATTAAAAAGCATTTTCTTTATGAAATACTTGGTTGAAAATTAACATTTACTTCTCACTTTAATTATTTTTGAAGGAGAAAATGTATATACCTGACAATAAAACTCCTTTTTTAAAAATTTCAATCAGGATTATTCAAAGTTAGTTCAGGTGTTGTGTCAATAAATGAAGAAATGAACAGTATGTAACATGATAGTTTTTGTTTACAAGCAGATATATTTAGTGGTGCATTTAAGTCCTTCATTGACTCATCGTGCTCAAATAAAGAGACGCCTGCGAGACACTTCAGGCAGGAAGCTCTGATCTCTCGCTTGACATGCATCACTTTCACAATTACATGACAAACATGTCCTCCCACTCTGGTGATCTATTTAGGCTGCATCATTTCCGGCCTCTGAGCCTCATCATTGCCACCACTGCCCTGCATCACTGCAGCAGACTTTCTGTCCAAATGTCACCCCAGCATCCACCTGTAGGCTCCATCCAGGGAGTCAAAGATATTATCATCACTCCTCAGAAAAAAATAAAACTGTGAGGAGTGATGATGCTGGAGCCCACACATCAAACACGTCAAACGTTCTGATGCTGAAATAAATACTTCAGTGTGAGTTTATCTGACTGAGCTGATATAAAATCCCCGTTATTTCAATCTAAATGCATTTATTTAGAATTTGGATGGTTGGTGCTTTATAATTACTGATCCAGAACAGAAATAAATGTGAAACACATTATTAGTCCAAAAGCATATTCAGCAGCAATTTTCATATTCTTAGTATTTTATTGTAGAGTTATGTTATGTAGTCCTGAATAATTACTTGCTTTAAAACAGAGCTGAAATGTATCAGATCAACAAACGGTCAGTGTTGATAAAGCCTGAAGTCTCTCTTGATTTGTCAGTGCACTGAAGGAAACAGTGACATCCAGCTGATCGGTGGCAATGCAGTTATCCAAGCGGTGAATAAGGGCCTTGATGAAATTTTTACTTATTGAAATTTGAAATTTACTTATTCATGGCGCATCAGACCTCAAACACCAAGGTCTGCCCATAGCTCTGCCCTCAGGAGGATTGGCCAATCAGAGAGACAGCAGCTAAAACAAAGCATTTCAGAGGCTGAATTAAGTTGTTTGTTTTTAAAACATTATTATTACTGGTAGTAGTAGTAGTAGTATTTCTAAAGAAAGACCAGTCTGAGGAAAATAGGGATTTTTTAGATGTTAATCATTTAAAGCTACTAGGGGATACCATAAGGACAAGATTAAGCCTTAAATAAGCACAATAGCCCCTAGCACAATTGACAAAACAGCTGAACGAAAGCAAGATCATAGCAAGCTGGCAACATGAAAGTCAAATACTGCAAACCACTGAGAGAAGCATCAATCAGCTGCATGATATTCAAACACACATGCCCCACTGGAGAGGGTATCTACATTAAAGTAACCATCCGCTCTCCACAGATGATCTTTTTCATGTTCTTACAAACTTGGTAACTGAAAGATCCACAAACAAATCCATGTTGAATCAAATTAACACCACTTAACTTTTTACCCTCTGAGAATCCCCCAAAAGGACTGCATGTTATATAACAGTGTGACTCATACTTTACTGTATTTCATTAAGGCTCCAGATGGAAACAGCATACAAATTTAGAGCTAACCTTTGTTTTACTTACATAAGTCTTACTAAAACAAAAGCCAACCTCAGGTAAAGTAACTACTCAGTATTCACCATACAGCAGGAACTTCGAAGACGGGGATAATTCAGACAGGTCCATTTTCAGGGGATATATGTCAGACATTAAAAGCCCCTTTTGAAGTGAAATGAAACAGAATTTTAATGCAACACCCTCCTCCACCTGTTCCTGCAGCTTATTGCAGAAGAAATTGATTAAAGATCAGTGGGAACTTTATGTGTACTTTGTGTTGCTCTTGTGGCTCAAGGGAACATCAGAAGACGTCATGCATCTTTATCTAGAATATTGATATGATTATTTCCAAATCCTCAAAGCATTTGTTAATGTTTACAGCAGTGTGTCATCATAAGACTAACAAACCACGAACATATTTTTAGTTTATCCTCCATCCTGGCATTGGTTCATGTATCACTATCATAGCACACAGCCCCTCTGAAGGAGTTTATGTCCTACAGCATTTGTGGCAGTGAATGGAAGTCACTCTCACTTTATTCATCAAGGACACTTCTCTTATCAGCTGGTATACTCTTAAGTAGCTTAAAATCTATACTAACCTGTTTATTTGTTCAGCTGTCACAACACTGTCCTGAAACAATAACCATTGAGCATTTTCTTCATTGCACTCAGAGTTAAAATAACTTTTGTAACACAGCCACACTACCTTTTTTAATGACTGATTAATCAAAGTAAAAAGGTCATCAAATGACATCAGCTTTGTCAACAACAGTAATAACGTTCAATACAACATGTATTTTACAGAAGCAACCCTAAAGAGAGAATGCTTTGAAACCAAACATCTACAATAACAAGAAACTGTCAGCTCGGCGTATCAATACCTGCAATGAGAAGCTGATATCACAGCTCAAACATAAGGTACCATCTAAAATGTTTGTTTTCACATGCATATACTTACTATTTGTCCAAGCCTTAAAGAGGGGTGGTTGTCCCTCTGGTGTTCCCATACCAGCTTTACAGCTCCCCCAAAAAACATCTCGTTTTAGCTGCTTTCTCTGTCTACTAACTCCTTTCCTCTGATTGGCCGGCCCTCTGGAAGCCGGTCGGTGGCTGCGTTATGTTCAGACCTTGGTGTTTGAGGCCTGTCCCTTGAATGTGTCATGAACCAGTCAGGAGATCCTTATGTGATGACCTCATCATTTCAGCAATTCTGATGAAGATCTCTTGCAATTTGTAAAGCAGGCCTTTTTTTAAGCAGTGTATGAGCAGATTCAGGGATTTCTACAACATAAGAATATGTAGTGGTTAATCTGCATGTTAAGTGAGTAATAAAATAACAAATGTTAAGTATAAATGTCCCACATTATTACTTAATATCCATTTTTAAAATATGGGAATTCATTATGACCCTTCTTTAAGCCTGTTTATTAAAATAAGTTTATTGTGAAACAGGTTTATTTAAACACAAGCTTCATGAACAACCTCACAATCAGTCAGGCTACACTGACTGTTGAGCACTGTCTGCTGTCTGTAAGACTTAACAGCATCTTCTGGAAGCAATAGCAGTGCTTACAGTAATCACTGTCCTACTGCCCTGTGGGTAAGATGGAAACCCTCAAGACCGATCCTCGCTCCATCTCTCGTGCCCAGTCTGACCCTTCATTTCCTTTGGCTCAAGGCGCTGGTGTGTAAGTGCAGTATAAATTTTCATCTCATATCTTTGCCCAGCAGTGAACTGAAGCTCCTTTGACCAAAAACATTTTATGCTCTCTTTCGGTTCCCCGCTGGCTGCAGACACTCAATTTTGAAAAGGCACCCTGATTTGAAGCTTGAAAACAGACAGCAAGCTAGGCTCTTATACACAGAAGGAGAACATTCACGTCTTTATGTCGATGTGTACAAGGGCTGACAGGGGCAACACTGCATGTTTGCTAATTCTAAATAAGACTAGTTAGGACAAGTGAGCTTTTCTCATTTCCATGTGGTTATTTCTCAAAAACAACAGAGTGACATTGAGAGCAAAGAAGCAAGAAATTAACCACCACTTGAGAGAAATACTGTTGTACCTCTTGAAATGTAAAAAAAGGTCACAGCAGCCAAATATTTAGCTTCCATTACGAGGCTGATGCCACTGGCTGACACTTGCTTATGAGGATGAATGGAGGCCTTGAGTAAACTTCATTTCCCACACACTTTCACCTACACTCAAGTTGGAAGAGGAATAAACTTTAATTAAACAACGTGGGACTATATCACATTTGGAAAGATTTGAGGAGAAAATTAAGAAGGATTGCAACGCATTACTTTTTATTGTACAAGTCCCCAAACACTGTAACCAAATCATCATAAACAACTTGCAATAATGTTTCTGTAACTGTTTTTCTTCCTTTTTTTTTCAACGACTGCTGATTTTTAACTCTACTATAACAGTGTTAATAATTCTACCTGCCATCATTCCTCTCTCTCTCTTTTCTTCTCTCTTTTTCTTTCTTTTTTTTGCCGTATTTTGTCAGCTAACTTTCGATATAGGGATATAATCTTGTTAGCTTTTCACTTTGACTGATGTTTTGTGTGTAATAAGAGCGCCCTCTGCTGGAGTTTGATTTGAGCGGTGTGACCTGTGTGTCATTGCCAGTCTCAATCAATCTCAATCAATCTCTATTTATATAGCGCCAATTCATAACAAACGTTATCTCAAGACACTTTCCAAAAGCGTTAACACGTCTAGACCCGTAAATAATAATACATTTTATTAACAGAGACCCAACATCAAGACAAGATAAGAAATCTTATCTCACCTTAACCCACCATGAGTACAGCACTTTGCAATATTTAGCAAGTTACAATGACAAGGAAAAACTTCCCTTTGATGGGCAGAAACCTCGGACAGAACTAGACTCATGTTAGACAGACATCTGCCTCGACTGTGTTGGGATTTGAGAGCTGCTTTATCCTGTCCCAGTAGTAGGTATCGTTGTTATGAGCTAAGCTAAAACATGTTAGAATAAGTTTGTTTTGCTTAATGAATACACTTTTTATGCACGTTACCCCTGAGTTTGATGTCAAACATTTCGGACGTCATTGTGTTTGCTGAAGAGTAATTTAAGCTCATCGTTTTGTTCAGTTTGGCTAGCTTAAACATCTTTCATCTCAGTGGTATAGCCTGCTGATCAACAATTAGCTCATTGTTTTCTGTCTGTTTTAGAATATGCAGGAGCTTCTATCCTCACAGATCTAAAGTGGATTTTTGTACCTGATGAATCCCAGAGAATACACACCTGCAGCACTAATGCCACTCAGTTTTGGGTGGCATGCTCCAGGTACTTGCCCACACTGCAGGAGAACATGTGAATGTTTTAATGGGCTAAGATGGTACTGACCTTTGCATTTTCCAACCTGCTGGCATTTAAACTTGTCATACAGTGCGATCATTCACACCAGTTTTATCTCTCCTGCACTGCTGGATTATGCAGATGCTCCTCAACAGAAGATAGACAACAGATACCAGTGGTTCACCCAATGACATTTCCATATGGCAAGGCTGCTTTACGAGTAATCCTTCATCACTATGGAATGACTTTAGCCTAGACCTTCTTGGTGTGGAACCTCTAGTTCAAAAAATGTACCACATCTAAGAGTACAGGAACTTGTATGTTGCACGGATTTAAAGCTCACAAAGGCACAAAGTGTGTGCCACGCAATTTTAACATGTATATGTAAAAGTGACCTTGCTTTTCATTTGGTTTGATCTGTGACGGACTGTAGCCACCTTGGATACTATGTATGAGGGATAAACCTGTGAGGATAGTATATGGAAATAAGAACAGATAAGAATGCACTGTGTATTAGATGGTGCACATGACCCACAAGGAGTTAACCTTTAACAACTACAATAGGCCATGAGAGCTGCATGTAAATGCTGATATGGAAGCAGAAGGGTTGGACCAACAGCAGTGTACAATGAGTGCTTTGATGTACCGTGACTATCTCTGCTACCAGACTGCTTTTTGTAAACAAGCTCTGATAAAGATGCTGTTTGTTACCATACCCAGCTCCGCACATCACCTTCGCAAAGTTAGCAGCTAACCCTTGGATAAACGTAAGCATAAGGTATATGTTTTTTTCCATATATGTTGCAATAGAATATATATAGAATATTTAAAACTGAGGTCTTGAGTGGCAGCAAAAATGACTCAATGAGGATTATGTGTTTCCTGGATAGGCAATAATAAATGAGTAATGCAAACACTTAATCCAGAAAGCCTCATGAGGCAAAAAACAATCAAGGGTTGTGGACATGTGGGCTCATTTTTTTTTTAGGTTTATCTGCTGAATTGTGCCAAAAACACACCTTACAGCTTACGTAATCACTATTCATACTATTACTTGTCTCATACATGATAAAACATATGAAGGATACACAATGGATATAATGGCTAACACTTCTTGATTGTCTTATGTCGTTGTGAATTTAAGCCTTTTTCCCCTGGCCTTTAACACACCACAGTCATCAAGTTGTTGTGCCTTCTTTTTGCTTATGTTTCATTATTAAAAGATTATGTTCTTTCTGTTTTTGTAAATAGTGCTCTTTTATCTTAGCGTTCTTTTATCTTAGTGTTCTTTTATCTCTTAGTGTTCTTTTGTCTCTTTTATGAAATGTGAGCTGTTATATTTTTTATTTACAATCCTGTACAGCACTTTGGTCAATGAAGGTTGTTTTAAAGTGCTTAGCAAATAAAGTTGGATTGGATTGGATAAAAAAAAAGCTCTAAAGTGTTATGGGAAATTAGGCGGGCTGTGAGTCTCCACAGTAACAACCATAGGGTGCCCGGCAACCATGTGAGCTGGGCTTTGCCCCTGATTGGACGAACTGGCGATCTTAATATTGTCTAAATTGCCAAGTTGTCATAAGTGACCCTAAGAATGTTATTTTTGCTTTACTATTATTGCGAGCAGCAGCAGCAAAGACCCCTAGATGTAGAGAACAGAGCAGGCATCAGTGACACAATATGTATGACACTGGAAAAATCAGACACAGCATAAAGGAGGAGCTTGGGTGGATGTGAGTCTACTGGGCAAACAATGAAGGTAGGATGGTCAAAGCAGTTCAAATGGAATGCCCTGTCCACTATTTGCAAACTGGATGTAATCATCTGAGTTGTTAGCGGATAGCAATTGACGTTAAGAGTCGCTGATATTCTGTGGGACAAGCTTGACTTCATTTTTTCATCAAAGTTACTCTGCACTGCGTGCTATAGAGAGCCTCAAAACTTCACAGACTTTAGTAAAATTAACATCCTCTTATCTTTCCCGCAATAACCTGAAACCATAACATTACAGCTGGTGAGATGACAGCTGCCATCGGTGAGTGGCCACCATGATTAGCCCATAAACTGTTTAAGCATGGAGGTTGACATTTCTCATTGATTTTAGATGTTTTGAAGCTAAACGATGGTCACCATGTTGGAAATGCTGACTCAACCTAACTTTTAGTTGACTTAGCAAGAGACAAGGAGGCAGAGTTGAGGTGGTTGTTTAGCCTCCTGGCATCACACTTTAACACCCATCAGAGCACTGGCACTTACATTTTACAAGTGCTCTTTAAATTACTGTAACTCCTCAAACATTTTGGCAAGCAAGCTCCTTAATAAAGAAGAAAAGACAAGCTTGACAGTAATATCAGAGGTATTAAGGTACTTCACAGAAATTCACGTTCACATCACAGGCAGCAATTAATGCAAGCTGTTCTCATTAATGTAACCGTTCAAGCATTTAGTGCTAACGAAGAAATTCAAATGATTCTGAAAGAGGAGAGGATGAGCTTTCTAGGGATGATCTCTGACTCTTTTAAGAACAAAATATATTTTAAAAAAAAAAAGGTCCAAGTATGACACTTGGGTGACAGTACCATGCTTTGAACATGTTTAATTTTGATCTGTTTTTAGCAAGAGCGTAACTGAAACATCCCGAGAACCAGCATCAAGGTGACTTTTTCAAACACCTTAACGGACTTCCTTTTTTTTAAACACTGGAGGTTGCTTATCGGTTAGCTGCTGGTATAAATGAATCTCCACTTCACTTATATCACTTGAAGCTTTACACATTATCATTTCTAAAGCCTGTGAGGAAGGGAGACACTATGGGATGCCAACTTGACTTCAATCTTAACTCTTGTGCTTTAGCGAAAGAAATGATCCTTAAACTGAAAAATGTCTGAAATGATGGCATTACATCGAAACACATGACACTGACATGTTTCAGTGTTTCTGCTCTTTTAAGTTAGCCCATCATTTTAGGCTGTTTAAGAACTCGTTCATTTAAATACCCAACTCTTCAGAATCACAACACACAGTGTACTATTAACACAAACTGTAGAGCCAATATCGATATCTCCTGTTGTGATCAGGACCATGGCATTCTAAACCCTAAACACAGACACTGCACACACTATCTCTGCCCCCAGCCTTGCTTATGATAGCGGAAAAGGAATTGTGATATGTAAACATGGTTTCTGATATCTTGGGTTTTAATATGTGGTGCTCAGTGCGTATCAAGTACTGCTACAAGTATCAAGTTAACATTTAATATAAGCTGTTCACCTTAAATCAGCAAGATCACAAGTAATATCAGTACACTGATAATAATATTTCTTGAAAGTGTCCGCCACAAAGCTTTTACTAAAGGCTTGGCACAGCAGCAAACAAAATATTAGAAAGACAGGAAATTAAGCCTCTGTTTTGGCACGTCACCAGACGCTGCTGTGATTCGGGTGTGGGCAGAGGTGGATGGATTCTCCCTTCTTTGCGTGTAGCAGAGTGTAATGAGTCGGATGCCATTTTCAGAGATACTGTTTATGAGCGTCTGGATTTGACGTTGCAGGCGACAAGGGAATGTGGGGAATTAAGGAAGCAGAGTGAGCCACACTTAACAGAAAGTGACAGGCGCAAAATGACAGGGTTTGGCCCCAGAATTAGGCTGCCATGTTGTGTAAGCACACACACACACACACACACACACACACACACACACACACACACACACACACACACACACACACACACACACACACACACACACACACACACACACACATGCAATATCCTTCCACACGGGCATAGACACTCTCAAAACACATGCACAATCTGCTATGGAAAAGTTGGGACAAGCATGAGGGGGCAATTTTGATCTGTTCCACCAAACACAAATCAATGTCTGTGTGGCTCTATTTTTAAGACGGACAGACAGAAAGAAAGAAACAGAGAGAGAGAGAGAGAGAGAGAGAGAGAGAGAGAGAGAGAGAGAGAGAGAGAGAGAGAGAGTCCCAATCAGTGGTGCATTCTCAGACAGGGACAAAACAAAGTCATTTGAGCCTGCAAGTGTCTGTCTCAGCCTGGTTGTGACAGGCAGGATAGCTGCTATTAAACAGATTAACCTGAGGGATTTCTGCCGAGCCCTGTCTAAAAAAAACACAACATTCAGTGTCCCTTTTCATATTTTAATATCAGAATGAAGGTTAGAGTTCCAGTTAGAGAGCATTGTTCGACCCTAAAAAGTCCATTTGAGAGCTTAAAACTAGAGATCCACATTAAAGATTTTTAAACCATTAACTGGCTCTAAATTCATGAGGTTACTTATTGATATATTACCTACAATGTTAGTGTTTAAAATTATTTGGTTACCCATGAACTGTAAGAAGAAAATCAAATTGGAACAATGCATATTAGTTTCCAGTATTACTCAGTTGTGAATAAAATTACGTTTGTGAACAAGAAAAGAAAAAAAGAGAACAGTTCTGACTCTGAAGTCCTCATTTGTTTAGCTTTGGAGTGACTTTGGCAAACTATGCTTTTCTCAAATGAGCACCACGCACCCCCTGTTTTATTGGTGCAAATGGCCTGCTGCAGCTTCTGCTGCTTTGTGTTCCTCAAAACATCTTTGCAATGATGACCTTTCAGGTGACTTAAAAGATTTGTCGTGTTGGGCCATTTCTCTGCTCTCTGATTCGTGTTGCACATGTTTTGCAAGTAGCAGCTGTTGCATCCTTCTGTGAAACCGGGATAAACTAGGAATCAAAATGAGGTTTTTACTCTTGTCAGCTTGTTGCCAAGATGCATACGGGGTATAATGGGGTTAGCTGTCACACTTTTTACTCCAGGGTGAATGGCTTATCATCAAAAAATCTTTGAATAGTCATTCCTACATCAGATTTAATGGGATGGTTGTCACACACACTATGGAGCTGTTTGTCACAATGTTATTTTAATGGAAAAAATCCTTTGAAGAATGAAAGAAGAAATTTGAAAATTAAATTGTATTGACAAGTTGACACATACATGACTTAATGCATCTTAACATAAAATGTCAAAGAACATGAACAGGAGACACATCTTTAGACCAACCCACTGTATATAACATATACATACAGTAATGTAAAAACCAACCCTTAAGAAAATGTTATGACCTAACCCAACTGGAATTTCTTGCTAGGATCAAAGCTAACAACTGTGCAACAAATAGTTAGCTAGCTAATAACAATCTGAGCTATGACTTTCCCTTCACACTTTTGATGGGTAAGAGTTGTTTTGCTATAAAAAATCATTTAATAAAAGCCAGAAGAAAAATACAGAGGAGCTGAATCTTTATATTTTGACATGGAAAACACAAAAAGTAATCTCACCACAAATTAGCTGCCTTACTCCAGAAAAGCCTGTGTAGATGAGCTCTGATCCCAATTCTGTAAATTCCATACCACAATTTATGAGACAGCGCCCTCTGATGGTGAGATGTGATGAACTTGACAACCAGCCAATGTGTCAACTAACCCTGTTCTCCCCTATTTTTTTTCCTCTCTTTGTGTAATGGTGCATAGCATACGGTCCCATTAGTATCATATTGTCTTGTTTATCAGTAAATGAAAACTATTTTTATCAGTTGTTTTTATCACATAAAATTGATATCATTAACCAACTCACTGTAAGAGTAATGAGTGATAGATATCTCCTCTCTTGAGCCAATAACCTAACTGCCACCCAAGAAACAAAAATGTATGTGTGCAATTAAAAAGTTTAGAGACACAGATTTTTATAGTTTGTAAATCACTTTAACTACCAAACAACAGGTTTTTCAAAAAGCTGAGATGTTACAACAAAACTCTCGAAATATTGTGTACACTAACATTTTCTAAATAACTGGGGTAATTGCAACAGATTAGGGCATGACTTGGTATAAAAACTTCAGAGAGTCTTGTAGATCTAAGGACGGGAAGGGGACCACCCCCCTGTGTGAAGGACTTGGGGAGTAGATACTTTAACAATTTCAGATATTACAAAGAATTTCATCATCTATTGTACATAATTCAATAAAAAGATTCAGAGAATCTGGATAAATCTCTGCACAAAAGGAGCAACTCAAAAAAAATATGGATGGTCTTTTTGCTGCCATCAAATCTCATACCGTTGTTCTTTTATAGCAATGCTAAGTTGTCTTTGCACTGTAACAACTAAAAGCAGGATTTAAAAGATTTGCTTAACATTATTATTGTCTTTTTTTAAATTAAATCCCAGTGTTTAGGAAAATGTTTTGTAAATCATATGCACCTGCTTGAGTGTTTTTGAAAATTAAAGAAAACTCCAGAGAAAGGAGCGGTTGTATCACACGTTGTGTTAGTTCTTTGATTTCTTATCTCGAGACCCCACTACACCAACTTCAACCATAACACACTCAAGATCTAGAAGAAATACTCTGAATCATCTCTTCACTTTCATCTCTGTCACATCATATCAGATCGTTGTTTCAAAGACAGATTTGTGCATATGGATAAGGCTGCTTTATGCCCAAGCACTCCAGTCACTGCACATACACACACACACACACACACACAGGACCACTTATAATGTGCCTTTTAATTAAAATGCAGTCGTTTCGAGGCAAATGAATTATAGTGGATGAACTTAATTCCCATATGGATATGAAAACTCCTTTCAATCATGATTTCTTTGCAGGTATTTGTAAAATCCAGTGCTTTGGGACTGTGACATGAAAACCATCACTCACAATATGCTCAGTGTGGATACAGGCTTTGTATTGAAAGTTTGTGTACTTCCTTCTCCCCATACATTGTTGCTTGTTGCTGCACTTAAAGCAGTTCAATAGAAAATCACACACACAAATAACCCCCCCCCCCGACCATTTAGCTCCACTGCGACGTCTTTCTGAGACAAAAACAAAGCAGCCTTCATTTGGCACCTAGCAACTGAGGTGGTCTTCTGACGTGACGGAAAAAAAATCAAAATATTCAGTGAAAAGCTGCCGTCCCTGTATGAGCCTGTCAAAACAATGACTGCAGCTGTGAGTCATTTCCCGCGAGTTCCTAGTGTGAGACATTCGATGCAAAGCAATGAGTCTAAAGAGGAGAGGTAAAAGTAAAAAGGAATCTTATTAGAGTTTGTCAGAGGTGTGAAGGTATTTTATAAAATTTTAGTTTGTTGCATGAAAAGAAAAAGAACGGCTAGAGTAAAGCAAATGGAGGCCAATAAAAGAGGAGAAGAGGAGAATGGGTTGAACTGCATCGGAGTGGCAGTGACAGTGACGGACGACAGTCAGAGTCTACAGAGTGCTCGGTGATGGCACTTTATCAGCATCTGATCTGCAGGGTCACTTCACTTTCTGGACTCCTCTTTCTCATCTATTTCCATCCCAAATCTCCTGGCCTAGCTTTATCAGCCTCCCTCCCTCTGTTTCTCCTTTCTGTCTCACTTTCACTCACTTGACAGGTGTGATAGAGCACCAAAATACGCAGTAAATGCTCCTCTTCTTTCAGGCTCAAAATTAAACACACAGAGAGAAAAGGTTGTCTGCAGAGACACGACCACAAACCAATTAAGATGGAGAAACACCGCTCACAGTGCAACAGTACTTGTCAATAACCTCAGAGATAGATGAAGCTGAGACTTTATTGCTTTGGCATTAACATATTTTAAATGCCAGCCTTCTTGTACAAGACCTGAGGATTTATGCCAACATCCCCCAGCTGACTCAATGTGATGTTTCAGAGTAAAATACCGCCTCACTGAAAGGATGAGGAGAAAGTCAGGAAAGGCCGGGCTCACACTGCATGTGTACGACACCTTAATTGCATCAATGATTATCCCTCCACATTACGCTTTCCCTGCTCATATTTATAGTTGTGTCCAATTTTCATTATGCTCTTCATTATAGAGCATAAATAACCTGCGTAAATGTGCCGCCACACCTCAGCACAACCCATAACATTGCCAAGCGATATCCATCTTGTCCCCCAGTGATCCGACATTACCTGGCTGAATTATGTCTATTAGCTGCGCGTGGCCCCACCCACTCCATCAGGCCAGCAGTGTGCAGATGACAGCATTAACTTTTAAGTCTTTATAGCATCTTCTTTACCCAACACATACCATTAATCCTCTTAATGGCCACCATGACCCCTTTCATCGTGTTTCATAAAATAAAAATATGAATAAAGCCCATTACAGTCTCTATTGTGGAGAGTCTTGGTGATAAATCTGAAAGGCTCTATTAGAAGGATTGCCTCTGTGAAGTGTCTGCTCGGCCACATTAAATAATCAGCGCTGTTTGCTTTATTAAAGCTCCGTTTTGGCCCCTTTAATGCTTAAAGCTTGAATCTTTAACTTTCTGCATGTTCCCAGGTCACATTTTTTTCCCTTTTTGTCCTTTAGCCAGTCGTCACTGTGGACAAACTGAAGTTAATATTTACCCTCTTTCTCTCTCTCTCTTCTGGGCTCCTCTGCTTGCCTTGGATAGTTTCATCTTGTTTACATCAGGTGCCGCGGAGTCTATTGGAAGGTGTTGCTGCTGTGATAAACTGGACATATGTTGTTTTTCTTGTAACTTTTGGATGATGCTGTGCATATGTGAAACTACAACTCTCACACTTTGTATGTTCCTTTTTTTTTTTTTTTTCTGGCATGGAGAGTATAAAATAATGTCAGTCGAAGAGGATTAGTTGATACATGCATGAGCACAGTAGAAGTACAACTATTGTGAGTGAAACTAGCAAATCAACTTTGAAAAAAAAAAAAAAAAGAAAGAAAAAGAAGCTTTTGTCATCAATATTTTCAGCAGAGCTCCCCCTCCTCCTGCCCCTGACGACCTTCCAAGGATAAGCGGTTTAGCTAATGGATTTAAGGGTCAGCTTTAAAGTTACAATCTCTAAGATGTCTGTTTTGTTCTCTTTAGAAGCACCTTTGGTGATTAGCGATAATTGCTGGTGTGTTTTAAGCCCAACTTCACTTCTTACAGATCTGTCTCTTGGACAGATGACCTTTGACCTTTTGATTATATATTAATTTACATAATTTTGTGCTTAGTCTTTGATTGTTTGTATTTTAAGTTGCCGATGTTGTAAATCCCAGACTTTTCTCTACCTGATCAGGTCATTAGTTATACAACAGTTTCACCTGTTTGACATCCATCAGCTGGTAGCTACAGCCATAGTTTATTCATGCTGCTCATCGTGACCTGATTTATATGAGTGAATAAGGACACTCATAGCCTGAGCTGAGACAGAAAAAAAAGCAAGCTACTTCGTACTGAAGTGACTTTGAGTTGAATCTGCTGGGTCATCGCTTCTTACTTTCCTGAGACATCAACTGATGATGGGTGAAAGTGTGCATATATGTGTGTGGCTAACTGAAAAGCCGCTTGTTATACAAGGAGGAAAGATGATTAAACAACCAGTACTTGTACTTGGATATGAAAGCAAATGCAGCATCCTCACTTTTCCATAGGCTCAATTATCACTCATTAAATCATTGACTGAATATGCATATAGACGCTGTGCTTCCACCTCTTTTTATAGTGAGCTGTGGAACCAAAATCAAGCCACAGCGGGTGCAGAGCCACTTTATTGATGTCACATCCCCTCCCACTGACTGAAACTCACATTTATCTCAACATCAAAATGTTAGAAACCACCCAGAGTGGTACAGAACACAGCAGGTTCCTGTGCTGACTTGTAGTGGACGGTTGTGGTTATGAAAATTTACTCTTGTGTTATTGTTTGAGGCGTGTCTTCCTCTACCCTTCGCCAGTGTAGACTGCTGCCGGATCCTGCACTGGTCAACAGAGCCTTCAGTTAATCTATTTTTTTCTTTTAACATCAAATAACTAACTCAAACTGAACATCTCAGGAAAATGAACTCTTATATGTATTAGCATGAAAATAACTATTAATCATAGTGGCAGAAACTGTGTGTAAGAAAAGTTAAATTGAAGGTGTATTTTAATATTCTAGTCTGACGTTTGTTCCATCTTTTATAATAAAGGAAGCATCTGACTTGTAGCTGTTCTGTCCATGTTTTATGCTGTGTTAGTGAAATTAAAACAGCTGTAGTCAAGTGTTTGTACATATACAGTAATTAACAAAAACAATGTCAAAATGCTGGCTTTGAAGAGCTAAGAACCTTTTTTTAAGTTACAAAACCAAAGGAAAAAAAAAGTTGTACTCCTTTCATTTTAGTTTGGTTGAAACTTCTTCTCTAAGCCCAGCAGTGCACTATTGTTTCAAACACCAGAGACCTGTCAAGTATAATACAGGGTTGGAAAGAAAGCCCCTTTTAACCTCATCAAAGGCAGAGCTGCCACGTTACATTAGCCGTATCTACGTCTTGTAATATTTGCAGGTGAAATTACGACCGTGAAACTGAATCTGCATTCATAAAGACTCACATCCCAAGACGGTCAACTTCTAGGCCAGGTCAAAGGTCAATCTCTTAGTTTTAAGGGTGAATATGTGTATGTGTGTGTGGTGGAGAAGCTCGGGTCCAGCTCCTGCTGAATTATGAAGCAACTTCTACCTGAAAAGAATGAAGGATTCGTCTTGCTCAGTATCAGAAGAAGCTCTGCGGTTCGTACCTCTCTGCATTCCCATCCTGCCCTCTGTTCCTTGAATTTCTTCTTTGTGGAAACTCAAAGGAGAGTTCTTTGCTTTCACTTCAAAGACCTCTCCTCTTCTCTTTCTTGCTCTTTACCACTGAACAGAAATGTACTTCCATTAATGGGTAACAGCCCTTGTGATTGTGCGTCACATATAGTTTGTTGTTTGGGCAATACAAGTCAGTTTGTGCTAGGACACAGTAATGTTAAATGGAATTATGCCTAACAGAAACACTATCACCGGCCATGGTGCAGAAGGCCTTTCAGTAAATTCTCAATTTGAGGATCTAACACTGCCCTTGAATTGTTTAGGCACAACTGGGAAGGGTGGAGGAATTAATGTCAGATATTACCAAACAGCAGGGTACACAGCTCCTCGGGCGCCTCAGACAAAATCTTTCATCCTTGTTAAGAAAAAATTGAATGGGGATTTAAAGAGAACACAAGATAATTCAATCTTTATCTGCAGCAAGCCACGATGAAATGTTAAGTTTCCCTGGGATCCTCGTTCCTCAAAGGAGGACGCTGGAATGAAAGGACGACACATCTGAGGCATCTCCCTGCTGCGTCTGAGCAAAAAGAGTAAAACATGCAGAAACACACACAGCATAAAAGGCTCTCATCAACATATCAAAGGTTCTACATCTCCTGTTCAACATGCTATATGTGAACTCAGTGGAAGCCAACAAGGCAACGTACATCCCCCTGTGCGACAACACTCCACTTATATTTATCGCTCTGACAGCCCCTGTAGATAGCAGACAGTTACAGATCCAAATACCTCTCAGGTGCACATACACACAAACATATTTGGCATTCTGCTCCACAGCCACCTATACCTCTCTCGCTCACATTTACACCTGTGCAATGCGTGAGGGAAATTTTTTGAGGGGGTTGAGATAGCGCAGTTAGAACTGAGTAACATCCACTCAAACTCCCTGAGACGCACCATTGAGGATATATAGATACTCTTGCAGAAAAGCTCCACTGTAGCAGTCAAGTTGTCAACATGCATCTAATCCAGCAGTTTGGAGAGCATTACACTGAGTCAATATGCAATCTAAGCCAGTGTTGGGTTGGCAAGGAACATTGGATTGACTGATTGTGACATTTTCCCTGACAGTACCTGCTGTACACATTCTCCACAAAATAATGAAAAAGTGTTGAAATCTCTCAATCTTCAGCTTTTGGCCTGTTTTCTTCCTGCAAATAAGCACCTGCTGTTAATCCCACTCATACGTCTGGCTGTAGGTCTGCTTTCTCTACTTAATCTCTAAAAGAAGGGGGGAGATAGACTCAGGGGGGTGATACCAACCCTATTGATTTGTGCTCACACACACACACACACACACACACACACACACCACACACACACATACACACACACACACACACACGCACGCACACACACACACACACACACACACACAGGCATCACTACAGCAGGTTGCAGCACACAGCTTTGCCATAATCCTCAAGATTTAAGTCCATCAATTCTGCACCATAACTCGGAGGTTTTTCGTGAAAAATTGAAAACTATTTTTCTTGCTGCCAACATTTACACACTGAAACCAAGTAACCAGCAACATTTTCTCAAATAATGCTCTTTCTGGATTGATAAAGCTACTTCAGCCATGTTAGCTGCATGGTGTATGACATGGTGTGGATCAGCATTGCGGTTCAACCTGAAGCAGAAATTTGGTAAATGTAAATTTACTCCATTCTTTTGTTACTCTGACCACTCAAAGTGCTTTTACACCACATGTTGTATTAATACATTTACATAAGATTCCAACACTGATGGCACAGGGTGATGAAAGTGCCAATAAGTGTTATCCAATGCTTTGAACAAACCGCCAGTGATGCTACAGGCTGCAATTTGGGTTACAGTGTCTTTCCCAGGGTCACTAATATGACTGCTGGGGAATGAATCAATCTCCCAACCATCCACCTGAGAGATGATCAACTTCACCACTGATCCACAGGTGTCTACTTATGTAATTTAATCCTCACATTCATGTCTTAACTTTGGTGATTCTTTGTCTTGCAGTATTATCAGGTACTTTGGTGAGAATGTTGTATTACTAGTCTGGGCTAAGGCCCCGTTTATACGACAACGGTATTTAGGTGAAACGCAAAAGTTTTGTTGCGTTTTGGCCTCTCGTTTATACAGAAACGCAGTTTCAGCCGACCTAAAACGCAACTTTTCGCGAAAAGTGAAAACGTTGACGTCATGCTCCGTTTTGTGCATGCGCATTCCACTTTCATTGTGGGAACTTTTGCGAACTGGACAACAATAATAGTTAAATGGTGGACTCACTGGGTTGTGCTTGTGCTGCTGAATATGCTGACTGTCTTTCAACAAAATGTTCATCTGTTGCTCCACTTCTGCATTCAGATAAGACGCCTTTAATATATCCACCAGATGATCAGTCCGCCTCTTCTTCAGCGGCAGACTAACCAAAAGACTCTACAGTTATATCGCCACCTACTGGTCTGTTGTGCATGCTACAGCGTTTTCTGTCCCTCAGCATTTCCGTGTGAACGCAGATTTTCTTTTCTGTGTTTTTTTGCGTTTTCAAATGCTGTCATATAAACGGGCCAAAATAAAAAAAAATACAAGTACTTTGTTTTGGACAGGTTGAAAAAAATCTAAACGTGAACATAGCCTCAGCATGTTGCTATCACTTTTGTTGACTCTGAACATTTATTCTATTTTTCATGGTATGTCATCATTTGAACCCCTCGAGATTAAAATCTATTTCTGCAGGGAGACTTGGCCAAGACACGACAAGTGGTTACAGCAGAGATGGACACAAGTTCAGGTCTATTTCAGTATTTCAGGTTTTTTGATTTAAAGAAAAAAAAAGGCCGGGATTAGCTAATGTGGGGTTTTATTGTTTGAAGAATAAAAAATGGAGGGAGCAAAACTTGGACTTTTTTACTGCACTATAAAAACTCAAAAATAAGCAAAGGTTCTTATCTTATTTCAGATTTTAAAAAAAAACCATCTTACTAGACCCAATAAACGTCCCATTCATTTGACAAGTTTTAAAACATCTGCAAGTAGAATAAGAAAACTGAAATGTCTGGTGACTTGAAATAAGGATATTGTCTCAATTTAAGAAACTTGGGGAAAAAAAGTCTTATAATTGGCAGATTTTTTAATCTCATTATAAGCAACCCAAGTTTTATTTATTTTTCATTATTTTTTGTTCCTAATATCTTAAAATAAGACTTTTTTTATCTGGTGAATCTAAAAAATAAAACAAAAACACTCACTTAGTTTTGACCTCGTGCAGTGTGGTATGTGTGCATACAAATTGCGAAATGTGCTACACTGAACTGCAAAGAAAGCTGTTTGCATCCTCATGAAACACAGCCAAAGCTGAAATAGTTAACTTTTGGAATCTCTATTTAGATATTGTGGTGTGGGGTGATGGGGCAACTCCAAGCTTCCTTAAATCTGACAGACGGCAGCACTCCTCTTTTACTGCAGCAGTCTGTCCCATCCCCCCTCCTACAGTTTCTTTAGAGCTTTGTCTGTGTCTGATTTTTTAACAAAACCCATCAGCCGTATGTTTTAAAGACTCCATCCAAAACTGAGAGTGAAGAATAACCCTGGCAGAAACAGGCCGCAACAACCATAATAGATTCAGTGTTATCAGATCCCATCTCTGGGTAACAGTGTAAAATGGAAACAAACAGAAAACTCAGACCATAAAGAGACCAAAGGCCCATTTATGCTCAATGTTAAACATGGATTTGGATACAGACGGAGCCTTTTGTCTATGCTCTGCGTTCATTTTGTTAATATTTCTGTATGTTTCCATAAAGCTTACAGATATGGACCAAATGGAGCAGTACCAATGGAAACCATGGGGGCAGTGCTACTGTTACGACCCGATATGTAGCTCTCATGAGACATGAAAAAGAAATAACAATGGTGGAACTTTTTAAAGAAAAATTTGGAAAGTTGGTGAGAAACTTGCTGCTTTCTTTTTGTCTTGTATGCAAGAGGTACATTAGTAACACCTCCACAGCCGCCATGTTTGTTTTTGAGTTTGTTGTTGTCATAAACTGTTGACTCTGGGCTGCCCCCATGGTGGATGTATTGGTTAACAGCAATGCCAACGTAAAGGACGCACGGAAGTATGAGAGCAGTGATGGTAGCATCATTTGAAAAGCACATATACGTTTTCATACATAAAGGGAGTAAAAACAGGCCTTAATCCAGCTGAAAAAAAGCCAGCTGCTTTGTTAATAACATGGCCTTTCATTTTCAGAGAGGCCTTTATTGTTGGAATGTAGAATTCTCTGCACATACTAAAGTTGAGGGTACAAGCTGATCTTTCCCAGCTCATTGCAAACCTCTGGTGAAAACACAGCCTGGTGAAATGTAGCCGATAACTGCTTGAGGTCTGGGGAAAAAATTTGCATAAGTATAAAAGGACCTTTCCCAGCTTGGCCTTGTTAACAAAAATGTACAAATGAAGCTGCGTGAATGGTGCACAGGTGACGGCCAGCCTACCAATGAGTGTACAGCCATGATTGCAGGAGTCTGATAAAAGTCAAGAGGTACGCCAAATCCAAAATGTGGAACTTTACAAGAGACAGCATGTACGTGGTGAACACTTTAAAGATGTTTCCTGCTCAAGATTTTCTTTCCTTACATTTTTAAACAAGACTATATCCAAACATGGCTGTAACCATCGAGATGTCATCACCAACGAACAATGACTGCACCATGCCGAACCCTCGCTGGAGTGAATCAACACCTGATTCCAGTGAGAAATGGACGAGATCAAGCACATTTCAAGCTTATACCACTTCTCATTGGGGGAATTGAAGGGTTATTAAACCCAGTTGAAAGGGACACAACAATCTTCTCCCATCAGATATGGTGTGAAAAAGAAGGGGTAAGCGAGGGACTCTCTTATCAATCTATCAAACTCAAGGATGTTTCACACAAACCAGAAAAATGTCAATTCCAAATTGAATTCTCTTGTGATGCACTGAGCTCGACTTGAAAGGGGCTGGTCACATGAGGGTTTAAATAGAAATCTATTTTCTGGTCTGAAAATCAAACTGGCCATCATTCTGTCCTGGCTCACATCTCTCTTGGGAGCTTGTCACATTTATAACATGCAGTCATTTTCTCAGCTGTCAAAGCGTGCTCTTACCAGGCTCTGTTCCTCCACCAGAACTGTCAGCTTCATATTCTAATCTGCTTAAGTGTACCTCCATCTTTTCCTTTCTGTGTGCATGCCATGACCTAAAGCTGTTTTTTTAAATATGTCCTGGAACAAAGACATTTCCATTATTCATTACTAATGTGCTGTGTGTTCTGTAAGGGTCTGAGCAGAGGTGGCACAGCAGAGTAGGTCATGACAGAGGTTAGTACAGCATCAGCGGCTGTCACTGGTTGGACAGGAGGATGCATACACCACAGCAGCTCTCCAACTCTCACTCATACTCACACACACTCTCTCACAAACACACACACACACATGCAGCAAAGACTCCTGAAACTCTACAGCATTCTTTCATGGAGCTGAGCCAGCAGGCCATGACACACATGGAGGTCAGTGTCAGGAACGAGAGGATGTGTCCGGTCTGTCTTCCGCACACATGCAGGAGACGATGTTTTTGTGTGACAGGGTTGCTTGACCTGCCAGAATCCACACAGTTTGCCCTTGCAGCAAAATTCAAATCATCGGAAGTTCTCAACTTTTTGGACTCCTTTTGATATCTTTACTGGCAACTAACCAATGTGCAAATATTGTCTGAGTCTCTGTATGGAGCCTTTGTTTCTGCACACACTTCTGAAAGTGGCTTGTGGAAGTCTCTCTCATTACGTCTGTCTTCACATTGATCAAACTCTTATATAAAAGCATAATGATCTGAGCTGTTTCTGTTGTTTCTGCTGCGCAAGTCAACGATTTTATTCTCCTTTTTTTCCCTCCTTTTTTTTTTTTTTCTCATGTTCCAAGTCTCTTCAGTTTCCATCCTCAGAAAGTCTGGGATAATTATGGGAGTAAAAAGGCTCACTATCAGAGCAGATTAACAACATCTCGCTGGGCTGAACTCCTCACTCCCTTTTATCTCCTCAAACGCTGAAGAAGAGAAGACGAGTTATGCAACCCCCACCTCAGGGACCCAGCTGACTTTCCACCCAACTTCTGTCTGTCTCTGCATGTCTAGGGCGTCTGCTAGTCCTCAGCGCTATTTGATGTGCTTGTTTGAAGCAGCCGAGCGACAGGGGAGAAGAGGATGTGCCTGTTGTTCGCAGCTCTTTGCTGCTTTGCTCCATTCCCTCGAGGAACCGCTTTCAAAGCATGGCAAAGTTGGACCTTTCCTGGTACTACATTTAACACCTTTTCGAATCGCAGTGCCAAGGTGCTCCATAGCTTTTTAGTCTCCTCTTTCCCTTTTATCATCCCTTCACAGACCCTCCTCTTATTAGCAAAGGCCTGTCCTCCCTCTGCTGTCATTTAGAGAAAACGTGTCATTTCAAAGAAATGAACATCTGCTTCAGAGCCCAGAAGCCACTTAAACACACATATACCCTAATGTAATGTTAATTTTCTTACTCGTGAAAGACTGTTTGATCATGATAGTTTGATCAAATGTATTATACAACAAGAAAAGCTTTTAAGAGTTGCAAGTGCTTTACTGTCAACTGATCAGAAACAGATCTTATTCTCTTTGAGAAAAATAAATGAAGAACACAGAAGAATTTGTGATTTAGAGAGACCAAAAAGGAAATCAGCAGTAGGAGATAACCTCCTCTGAACCAGGCCCTTGGCTTTGTAGGAGATAGTGTATAGTGAGCAGGTGACCATATGAAACAGAATCCCAACAGGTTGAGACCAAGCGGCAACCTCCGGTCTGAAAATGAGGCAATGTGGAAAAAATGCAGTTCATCAAGTGTCTGCTTGAGGCTGACTCTGGAAGTACCAGAAACCACAAACACACCAAACCAAAGAAATCTGTTTTCACAGCCTGGTACAAAGAATGTCTCCCGTCTGAATTGTTAATTTCACTAATGGCAAACACTGTACGGGGAGTGGGTTTTTTTTTTCTAACTCAGCAGTTTAGAAGATATTAAGATTGCAAGTTCGCCCAATCAGAGGCACAGCTCAGCTCACATGACTGACAGTATGGCTGTGCCGATTTGCGTCAAAACTCTGTTTCAGAAACAGATGGGTGATGTCGTGGAGACTTCATCCATTAATTTCACACATGACTCAGACCCTGAGTGAGTTGGCTTGACCACCCTTAAGGGATTCTATTGTGCATAACTATTCCTTATCCTGCTCATAAACCGCCTGTCAGCTAAAGAAAGCTGACATTAAGTGTTGATTTAAAGATGATTTTACTGATTTAAATGTTATTTCCATGGCAGCTGTTTTCATATCAGCCTAATTTGAGTTGAATTAATATCAAACTGAACATTTTCATCCATGGATAAGTCTTAACTAAAAGGATGAAATTTAAATGAATCCAGTCACAATAATGAAAGCAGAACAACAAGAGGAAAAGAAATTTCTTAATTTCAAATGTAATTAAAGAGTCCAGGAAGAAACTGGTGCTTTTCTTCACCTTACGCCTCATAAAACATGTATGTCAGAAAATCTGTTCACTGAACAGTAGTATTAGCATCATGTGTTACTGTTACTATTACCTTACTGCTGTAATTCACATTTAACCTCATGTGCAGGTTATAGTGCCTTCTTGCACTGAGCATATGGTCCCTTCCCAGTCCCATCAAGATTCAGTGCATGACCCCCCCCATGCTATATGTCTCTCTTACTTCACTCAGTCATAATAAAAGAAGAAAAGCTTGTTAAGGGTAAAGTCTTAGCCGAGCAGCAACTAGCTGCCAGGAATAAACCAGATGCAGAAGTGCAATAAGATGCAGTTCCCTGAGCATCCACTTGAGGCTGGCTCCAAAAATCCAAAAAAGTCAATTTTTAGGGCAAAAAAAAAACAGCCTGGAACAGATAATTAAGTTTAAATAATTGACACAGCCAAAATCTGTGTTTCTGTTTTTGGTTTACATGTCTTTGGCAGATGCCTCTTTCACTAAGCGCCCTGTATCCTCCAACACCATCTCAACAGTGCAGTTTTCCTCCTGTTGTCTCAAACCTGCTTCATAATGAATCAGGAGAAATCCCTACATAATGCACATGTAATCCATTTTTAGCCTGATATCTTCACAGTGTTTAACTCCTGCAACTTGGTGCCATTAAAAACCTCTTGCACTGGACAAGAAATAAGCATGTATGATATAATGGCTGTTGTAGTAGCCATAAAATAATGAGGTTCTGTTCATCCCACCCTCCATCAGGGAACAGAAGTTTAGAGCTGCTTCGGACTTAAATCAGCAAAAGCAAACACGGTTTGATGTTTGATCAGAGGGTACAGAATCTATTGCAGCAAAAACTTTATAACAACAAGACATCTGTGTAAACAAGTGACATTATCCGCAAGAATTAATACTGATCAGAGCTGTCTTCACTAAAATGTAACTTTTCAACTGCTCTGGCAGGGTCTTCTTTGGTATTTCATATCTCTACTAGTTCAGATAACATCTAAGAGATCAGGATCCAATTTGCATGCTCCCTTTTCAAAGGGTTTGTCCACACTCTGCAGGAAAACACATCAGGAGTTTTAATTAAAAAAAAATCTCTTCGAAAGCCACGTAAACCCCTGCTGGTAGTTTTGCAAGAAAAGTTGCTCTGCCTATATGATTCCTTCAGTAAAGAAACGGGAAAAAACACATGATAGTATGCAAACACGGACCAGCAGATTCATACAGATGATATCTCAAATGACAGTGACAGGATTCAGTCACTCTCGGACTTGTTATCATGTCTCTTTCAAATATAAGACTGGTTTACTTGAGAGTTACTGACCACTGGATCTTTTGCAAAGGGAAACACAACATAAGAATATCCTTAAATCATTGCTGATTTATCCTCATTGCTGCCTGCATGGCTACACTGAAACTTGAGACCTAACACCCCGACTTCCTTGAAGCTAAAATCTGCAGAAATGACCCTTCAGAGTCATGAAAGATGAAAGTTTCACACTCTCACTCAGTCGGCACAGTTTGTACACTGTACAAATTATTGGGTTTAAGTCCTCCAAGTAGCACAAACTCTGTTTAAATATGTTCTTGCTATTATAAAATATGGTTTAGAGTATCATATCAAATGTGGCACCAAAAGAGGAGGGTTCCTATAAGATCATATGTGCGTGTCTATGGCGAAGATGCAAGCATTTATTGATGCTGTATTTCATTCATCAAACAATTCAGAAACTGTTTGAAATACATCAAGCAAATCTGCAATCACTCAGCTATTTACAAAAAAAAATACAGCACTTCAGCGTAGCTCCATCAATAACTGTCTCCCACCGGAATATCTACAGTCATTGCAATTATAAATATTGAAGTGAAATTATACCACAGAGACAAAGAGGTGATAGTGCCGAGCTGTGCTGCTTCCTCAGGGTCTGACAGTTGAGTCATCACTTGATATAAAATTATACAGCGTGTCACCTCTCATCTAAATTTGGCCCACCCCCAGATAATGTAGGCACACTAAAGTGAAAAGAACAGCTGCTGCATGTGACACACTCTGCAATAAAACACGGCCATAACGGAGAGCAAAAAGAATGGGAAAAACACGTGAAATAAAGTCAGATGAAAGTATATTTTGAACATTGCAGCGTATTGGAAGTGCAAGCAAGAAAACTTTATTCACCCTTTATTGTACAGAAAGGTCTGTGAAATCTTCTCAAACCAAAAAGTACTTGAGCGTTGAACAACTGGAGCAGTCAACCAGTTAGCCTTACACTGTTTTTGTGTTTAAATCTTAGCCCAGGAGTGTCAAATTTGTTTCAGTTCAGGGGCCACATACACCCCAATTTGATCTATTTCAAGTAGACTAGACCAGAAAAATCAGAGCATAATGAGCTACTAATAAAAACAACTGCTGATGTTTCCCTTTGTAATAGGGCTAAAAAAAATACATTCTGAAAATGTTCAACTTTTAATGACTTTTTTTTTTACAAAAGCACTTCAAAAAATCTGGAATTTCTTTAAAAAATTAAAAACAATTTAAACAAAATTATGCCTTAGGTTATAGTTTACACATGTGCATTACAATCCATGGGTCACAGTGCATCTGCAAAGAGACAAAACATTTAGTCACACAGATCTGGAACTGAACAATAAAGTATTTTTACTTTATGATCCAAACAACTCTCAAAGACCCATAAACTGTTTTAATTTTGCTTTTATTTCCACATCTGTGTAGTGATCCTGACCCCCTGACCTGACCTGACACACCACACAATAATTAAAGTGGGAAATGTTTGGGAAGGAGGTTAAGTTTCCTCTTGCCCTGTAAATTTATAAAAGAAAATATAAAAAGTACATAAAAGTTGTGTCAAAGCATGAACAATAGTGTTCCACCTAAAGCTGATCTTTTCTGTATTTTTTTTAAACTCTTCAAATAATCTTTTGGTGATATGTAATAGGTGTATTTATTTAAATGGGACCAGTTTTTTTTTTTTTTTTCCAGTTTATACTAAATGGCTTTTGATAACAGATCAGGCACTCTATTTCATTCTTATTTCTGCAACAGCAGAATTAGCTGTTTGGCATTGGCAGAGAAGATTTGGTCATTTTTTCATGGGTTCAACGCACATACAAATGTGCCATCATTTGAAAGAGGAGTAAACAGGCTTTCCAAAGGTTTTTGATTTATCGCCAAGAAGCATTGAAACAGGTTTAGAATTAAATAAAGTTACTGCCACTTAGTAGAGAAATGGGGAATAAACTACTAAACAGTTTCAAAATTTTTATTCAGTCTCAGTTTGGAAAGATTCAGGCACCAACCGTACTCAATGATGTTTTGGAATGTGAAATAGTGTGGGCTCAGATACTAAGCTGTGGACTTACAGTCAGGGTGATGTAAAGTTGTCTCCTGTATCTGTGGCAGTTTAGTGAGAAGCTGTAGGGCAAAAGTTTAGTTAACAAGTGCAAGCTGGAGTAGCCACAGAGCAGAGTAACCTGATTTGCTGATAAACTTACTAAAATGTAAAATATTTAATAAAATATTTGAACTTGGAAAATACTATGACACAAATGTGCCAAATATATGATCACTGTATCCAGAGTTGATGATAACCCTTCTGTATCCTAAATGTATATTTAAATTCCGTAATTTTTAAGTATATATTTTTTTAACACAGTGCATTTTGTTAGATACTTCTTTCGTTAGATATAACTGATTAAATGCATATTTTAATGTTCCAATGTGCTACTTTTTCTTGTACTCAGGCTTTTTTTAATCTGACAAATACAACTCTATTCCCCAGGAGTAACTGTCCACAGACCTGTGTATTACACACACCACTAGTGGTCACTAACAGGCAGAGGTCCTCTAATCTATGCCAGAATAGGACATATGGTGTTTGTCCATCAGTGTGTAAACTGTGTCAGACAGGCCCTCACACAGCAGGGGTTGAATTGAGTATCTCACTAGGTGACGGCCCTCTCAACTCTATCTCAACTCGGCTGTTGGTACACACTCAGTTAACGGACTTAGTGCTGCTCAAGAGCGGATAAACAGGCTTACAGGTCAGGGTGCGTTAATGAGAGGACCACAGTGTTCTCCTCTGAAGCTGACAAAGGCCAGGTGGAGGGAAGGAGTTACAAAGAGGGGAAGGTAGCCAAGTGGAGATGTTCTCTTCACCTGTGTAATACTTTAGGCCGAGGCCCTTCTCATCTGTGACTGCTAGCTGCTCTGCCGCACTGAGGCCTCACAAGCAGGTAAGCAAATTTTACCTGTATATCCTCAAGCTTTTGAAATGCATGTGTTTAATAACCAGGGATGAAAGTAAAGAGTAGCATGAGCAGGATCTATAACTCAACCTATCTACTGTGCCAAGAAGCCTGGCACACAGCCAAGAGAGATAGAGGCGTGGTGGGCTGGATCGAGTGCTCTGCCAAAGTTGCAATGGCTGGCACAGGTGCATTGTTAAAGACACTCTTAAAATGATTCATATTCAATCCAATAACCTGAAGTTCAACATAAGATGTCCACAAAAGGTCTGTATAGTTTCTAAACGACTGCTAAATATGTTTTTCACCTTGAATTGGAGCTGAACTTCTGCCCCCGTAGAATATCAATCAAAGATGAAATGTAAGTAATAACACTAATAAACAGTTCAGGGATGGAGCTGCTAAAGCTGATGGCACAGTGCAGGCTGACCTTGAGGATATGCTGGAATTTAGACTTGGGGAAAATTGACATTCTTTCTAACTTGTAAAAAGATGGTGAAGATGGCGCTGTGATAAAACGAGGCTCACCTGGAGATGAAAGTAAAGCAAAAGGAATCAAAGTAAAATCAATTTTCAATTTACTTCAATCAGAGCTGTAAAGAAATAACATTAAACATAACCTTGGGATGGTAAATCTTTGGGATGCTGTTTGTTGTGATGAACAATAAAACATCCAGCATCAAAACAGGAATCGGCCTTAACTTTTAAAACTATCTGTTGTGGGTGTTTCCGGGCATCATCTCTTAACGCCTGCAGCTTGAAGGCCACATGAGTCGGTTGTTATAAAACTTTTTCTGCAAAGAATGAAGATAATAGAAAAATATATATCAGCGTGTAAGAAAACAAACTACAGTATCAGATGCATCCACATTGCTTTAAACTGCCTCTGTCTTTGGAATTGTTTAGAGCAACCTGCAAGCCGTTTTTATTAAAGAAGCAAACAAAAGTGTTTCACGTGTGGGTGGACACCTGTTGATATGACCAACCATAATCTTCATCTTTGTATTAGAAATTGTTAAGTTTGACGTGGATTCAGTTCAGTCTTAAGTCAACCACCTTTTAAGCAGTTCTGTGCCCCCTGTCAAAACTGAAGACCTCCTCTTGAGGTCACATCCTCCAGTTTAGGAATCATTGACACAAGTCATCACAACTTTGACTGGCTTTGCATGCTTTTGTTTACGCTTATTTCTAAACTGAATGAGATGTAAGTCAAACATCACCCAAGATTCTTCCCAAGACTATCGGCTTTTCATCCCAGCCTTTGATTTACATCCACTGAACTGATTTCTCAGTCTTCACCTTACTTTAAGGTCTTATTTCGAGCAGGGTGTTGTCATTCCCTTTAGTGTTTTCACTGATAAACTATACTCACAAGGCTTGCGGCGATCTGGGCAAGAACATCACAAAATATCTGTATCAAAGGTTATTTAAAGAAGTGGTCTTGTGATGCCCAAGTGTTGTCAAGGAAGGTCTGATCGGACCTGATCTAGCTTTCAACCTTCTAGCCTTAAGGTATTAAGAATTGATGGGTGGGTTCAGTTTGAGTGTTTGTCTTTAGAAACCAAGTTTAATAAAAATTTCATCAGATGTGTTCGGTTTTTCTTTTTGTGCTCCATCCAAGAGGTCCCCCCTCCCATGGCCAGGGTACCATGGGTGGTGTGGATGCTGTTACTGCTGATGCTCCACCCTCCGACAGTGTCCACAGCCCCAGCGCAGCACCTGTGCGGATCCCACCTGGTGGATGCTCTCTACTTCGTTTGCGGAGAACGAGGCTTTTTCTTCAGTGGAAACCACCAGTTCAAGCGGGATCTGGATCATCTGCTCGGTAAGGCCACGGTGACACAGGGAGCAGCCTGACTTCTCTGGTTTGACTTGTGCAAAATAAGTTTTAATTGTCCTCTTGGTAGTGGAAGTTCAGATAGGAACAGCATGACATTGCCCCAAGTCCCTGTGCTTTCTTTGTGTTTCTGCCCACAATGTTCAAAGTTTAAACTCTGTATAATGAGAATGCCAATTTGGATCGTAGCTGAAGGAAAAATGTTTATGGACTACTTCAGGAAAACCTCCCTGTGACAAACCTATACGTGTTTCTGAGCAGTCATTAGTGTGCAAAGTTTGTCTTTGCCTCGTTTGAATTCACTGGTTTGGATTGGCCTTTGGTGTCCTATTGTTGCTTTGAACATCTCTGTTTGGACTTATCCAGTGATCATTAATCTTGTGAAATCCCCAAATTCCTCATTGCGTCACTCCCATAATGCATTATTTGGATTTTCCACTGCAGTCTGTTTATGTTTTGAAGTCAACTTCAAAAGTGTACGCTATGAAATGCCTCTGTTGGAGCTTTGCTACATCTCCTCTTTAAGTAGAAAGTAAAGGGGCTAAAGAGTGTACAGATGAGATTATCCAGCCATTAAGCCTGTATTGAAGTGTAAACAGTATAAATAGTGGTTCATCAAGCTGGAGGTTTACACAGATGAGGCGAGACTTAACACATGGCTTTGGAAACTTTCTTCACTTCAAAGGGTTCCTGTCTGAAAGGGCCAGACAAGAGCAGCAGCTGAACACGGCTCGCAGGGAGCCCAAGGTGAAGAGAGGCATCGTGGAGCAGTGCTGCCACAAGCCATGCAGCGTTTACCACCTCGAGGGCTACTGCGACTGACTCCTCAAGACACAACTAGTAGCATGTAAAAAGTCCACTACTGAGTAAATTGTTGCTGGCTATGTCTGATCAAGTGAAGGAAATAAAGTCTCCTGACTCCATAACCCAGGGCTCCTCTTTGCAAGAATGTGACTTTGTGTTCTTTGCAGCTTGTATGAAGGGTGGATGAAATGTGGCCCTTTGCTGCGCTCCGAATCGTGGCCATAGTCTTACAGTGCGCCCTACTGGCTGAGGATAGACATAGCCAAGAAGATGACTCCAAAAATGAGTTTTGTACAAAGAATTTTTACCCATGATGTGTGAATAAATCAAAGCAACGGTTTTGTTTAAAAGAATTGTTAAAATCTTTCTTTATTTACAAACACAGTTAGATGGACACATTAGATGGACACAGTGGCAAAGACAGCTACAAAAAAAAGATTAAACACAAACACATTTAAGGCTAAAACATCACGTTATAATGCTGACAAGAATTTTTTAACTTAAGACTTGTGCTAGTTTATGTCCTTGTTTTAACAAACCTGTACAGACGCACACAAATCATTCTGAACTTAAATCATATTGTGAAAAACATCATCTTGTTCCCTCTGTTAACAGTAACCTAACAGTTCAACAAATGCAGATAAAAGAGTGTGTTGATAAGTCATCAAAAGACAACACCCTAAAAATTCAATTTGGCAGCCAATTAGATGTGAGCTCTTGTCTGGTGGAGAAGCTCCATTTCCCTTAATGATTTCCTGACAAAACAAACACAGAATTAGGCCTCCACTCCAGCGTCTCCAGCACAACAGGTTCAGTAATAAAAGTTACATAACTGTTAAATCTTTAAGTCTGAGGTGTTTCACTGAGATTCTTTTAGCGCTCACCTTCTCTGAGAGGTTCAGTCGTTTCAGTTTGCCTGTTCTCCTTGTTGTGTTGGAAAGCTTTGCTGGGATCAAACCTGCGTCGAGGAGCTCCGGGAAGTTTTAACTTCAGTTGCTCCAGATCGGTCTTCTGTCGGCTCACCTGGGCCCTCAGCTTGGATAACTCCTGCACATAAATACACGGGAAGGAAAGCAATGACATTTTCAGCTCAAGATGAAACATGAGCCTGGTTTTTCAACACAGACAGTTCTCATCATCATCATCATCATCAAGCGTTCTCACCTGTTTAAGCGTGATGTTCTCATCTTTGAGCTTCATCACATGTTTGATCTTCTGCTTCTGGTTCTGATGACCCAGTAGATGAGCATAAGCATCTGACAGCTTGTTTAACTCTTCCTGGTTTGCTCCGTTTTCATTGAGCAGTGCCTTTCGCTCTGCTGCAAATGCATTGAGCTGTTCCTGTGGACACATACCAGCATGATCACTGAGATACTTTGTCTCACACACGTATGGATTTATTGTTTTGGCTGTAAAAAAAGGTTTATGACATTTAATCAGATCTGCAGCTTTTTAAATCAAAGGGATAAACTGAACATTAAAATACAGCTTGAAGCTGTGTGGCACTTTGTCACCATGAATCTTTTTTTTGCATGTGTTAAAATGAAAACTGAAGGGTAAGGCACTGATGAGCTAAGAACTAAAGTACTGTGGATCTGACTGACCTGAAAGGGCTTGACATTTGCAAACAGCTCCTCAAATTGTCTCCTCCAGTGATCGGCATCCGAACTTTGGGAGCTTAACAAAGGGATGATTAAAATCATAAAATTATACAGAAAAGGGAAAAAAAATTATGTGATAAATAATTCAATAACAAATCCCCATCAATCTCACCTTTTCTCCTGTGCTTCATTGATTTGTTTCTGGAGTTCCCGTCTCTGCTCCTCCATCTCCCACTGAAGTGTAACCTTTTCCTGAGTCAGCACTTCCACCTGCTCCTGCACAGCCAGTCTGTCACGTCGCTGTTCTTCCAATTGGTGCTGAAGAGACTGCATCTTCTCCTCTGTGAGTTCTAATTGGGCCTTGAAGCTCACGTCACCTTGTTCAACCTCGTCCAGGCGAGACTGAAGCCAGTCCCTGTCCTGCTCGGCTGTGTTTAGCTGGTTTTCAAGAGCCAGCCTGGACTGCTCTTTGACTCCCACTTCAGACAGAAGACCCCTTCTTTCTTCGTCTACTTTTAAGAGCTCTGACTGTAGTCTGAGCACCTCTGACTTGACCTGTTCCTGGTTTTTCCTTTCAACTTCCAGTGCTCCCCTGTCCTCCTGAAGGGCTGCCTGGATCTGACTTTTCTCTTCTCTTTCTTGTTGGAGCTGTTTTATTATTCCCTCTTTTTCCTGACTGACCTTCTCCAGTAGTTCCTGGACTTTCACACTGTGACCTTTCTGTAACTCAAGCTGCCTCACTGCCTCCTCCCTCTCCTTTGCCTGTCGTTGCAGATCACTGATTAGAGCAGCGTGGCCCGCCTCCATTACCTTCATCACCTCTTCTTTTTGTGCGAGGGAAGTCTGCACCTCCAGCAGCAGTCTGGGAAGTCAAAAAAAGGGGAATATAACAAGGTGAAAAAGTTGAAGCTTTTTTTAACACAGATGCAAAGTGAATTCTAAGTTTACCTTAAGTTCTCCTCCTGGGCTTTTGCTTCAGCTATCTGCTTCTCCTGGTGCTGTTCTAACCCCTCTTTCACTCTGCTGAGCTCCTCGTCCTTCTGTTGAACCACTTTAGCCATCTCCTCCTTCATCTGGTTGGTCACTCTGTCCACCTCGGCCTCCAGTTCCTTCTGTCTCCCCTCGGCTCCCTTCAGAGCCTCTTTAGTGCTGACAAACAAGAAAAGCTGGCCGTGAACTTTTGACGCAGAAAGTAGGACATCAAGAAACAACAAAAACAACTGGTCAACAGTTCAGCTTACTTTTCCAGCTCTGTGACGACGTCTGCCATCTTGCTCAGGGAGTTTGTGAGTGCTTCCTGGAGTTGTCTCTTTGCTGCTGAATGTTCGGCTTTTAAAGCTCCCACCTCGATGCTCTCACTGAAAAAGCAAAGAAGACAGTTTAAATGTTATGACAGTAAGATTCATGAACTGTGAAGAAATGAATGTATAGATCACTACTTAACCTATTTTACCCCCGTGTTTTCCATCTGCATAAATTTCTAAGTCTTGCAGAGGAGAAAAAAAAAACTATTTTCTTGAAGTACATTGAAACACAAGTCCCAGCTGAGCAAATACAAAAATCTGTCAATGAAGAACAAAGCAATGCTTGTACAATACTTTTGTAAGATGATAAAAAACAAGTTTATTTATTTAGCAGGTTCCAGGCACAACATTAAAAATCAAAGCAAAAATAAAATAAAAATAAAAAAAAACATTCAAAACAGAAGATTAAAATGTAGTGAGAGTTTTGTAAACAGGCGCGTCTTCAGTGGAGTGAAAAGAACTGACAGGCTCAGTGGACCTGACATTTTCAAGGAGTGTGTTCCAGATATTTGGAGCATAAAAACTGAATGCTGCTTTAACAGAGAGCTCACCTGTTCCAGACAACCTGAGCAGTCTGGATGGTGTGTGTTATAGGAGAAGATTACTAATGTACTTCAACTGTGAACAGCTTACTGGTTTGAAGACCAGCAGGAGAATTTTAAAATCTATTTTCTGACAGACAGGGAGCCGGTGTAAAGACTTTAGAAGTGGAGTGATGTAATTGACGTTCAGGCATCTGATTTTTTAGTGAGACACTGTTAAAGAGGGGGTATTGTGTTTTTTTTTCTTTCAGAGGTAGGGCTGGGTATCGAACTTCGGTTCTTTTATGGCACCGACCGAAATGCTTCGGTAGTGCTGAGTATCGAATTACACCTTGTTTTTCGGTGCCAAGTTTCGCTACCCAAAGGGTTAATTGCGTTATCATGATCTGATAATGCCGCCGGTGACTGTGACGTTACATGTGGTTGCTGTATGCAGGACAGTGTTGCCAACTTAGTGACTCTGTCGCTATATTTAGCGACTTCCAGACCCTTCTAGCGTCTTTTTCTTCTAAAAAGCGACAAATCTAACGACTTTCCTGGAGTTTGGGACGGAGTGAAAGCATGTTTTGATCTTCAACCGCTGCTTCTCAACCCTCTCCAAAACACAGACTCCTCCGCTCACAGCAGACCCTCCAAGCTGCAGCCAGAGCAGACGACTGCATGCTAATGAATCGCGCTAATGTTTGTCTCTTTTAGGGCACTTTTGCTGATCAAATGCACATAAAGGAGGAGGGTGTTTATTTTATCATTAAAAAAAAAAACAAGAATCGACAGAAGAAAGTTAATTTAAGGTTATTAACACATTTACTGTATGCTCTGTGTCTGACCTGTCACTTGTTTTGCAAACTGTTCTTTTATGATGGACATTATTATTATTATTTTTTTTTAATGTAAGAAAACTGCTCAGAATAGAAAATTAGACGTAGATGAAAAATAAAACTCAAGATTTGTACATCCCTTTGGGATGCCCCTGGTAGCTTTACATGATTTAAAGCTCAATTTTTCTCACACTGGTGTTTTAGAAAACCCTTCTTTCAGCCTCTGTCTGAAACATTTTATTTTAGCTGCTGTCTCTTTCAGGCTCCCTGCTACATAAACCGCCTTCTCCCTGACTGGCTGGCCCTCTGGATGAGCCTTCAATGTGTCATTAACCAGTTAGGAGAGCCTTATGTGATGACCTCATCATTTCAGCAAGTCTCATGAACATCTCGTGCTTCTCTTAAGAACTGACCTTTGTTGTGCACTTTACCTGCAGATTGAGGAACTTCTACAGCACATAGATGTGCAGGGGTTTGAAAACAAAAGTCTACACATTCAGCTTTATTAGTTTATATCCACATGCAATACATGGGAAAGCAGAATACCCCCTCTTTAAAGTACTCAAGCCATCTAATAAATCCATGAACAAGAACTTCTGTGTGTGCTGGGATACACGTCCTTATCTTTGATATATTCTTAAAAGTGATTGTCTGCTGAAAAGCCTTAAGTTGGACTTTAAAATTCAGGTCTGAATCCACGAATACGCCCAGATTTCTGGCTTGGTCAGAGTTTTAATTTTTCATTCTTGGCACAAAGGAGGAGGTTAAACAGCAACTGAAGGTGATTCAATGACTCAAAGATGATTAAATAAAAATAATCAGCATTTATTTTGGATATTAACAAATAATTTCCATCTCTTTAGGGGGTAAGTGTGAGGGGAAGCTAAAATAATAAAAAGATAAATCGGTTAAAAAAAATTGAAAGCAATTAATAATTTGAAATTAAATCATTAATGACGTCCTGTGAAATGTCTTCTACTGTGACACTGCCATAGCGCCTCTCACTGAATGGTCATTTGAGTGAGTGGCAGGGGGCGTGGCTTAGCCACAGGTCAACTGAGAGCTACCATTTTAATGCTGATTTCTTTGTCACCATAAGATTTATTATTTTACTCTTGACTCAAGACTTTTGTAAAGAGTCAGGTATTCTGCACCTCTTTCTCTCCGTGTGCGTTCTCTCTAGTGCCTAATTAAAGAACAAGAGCTCCCCTAAAGATGATAGAAGAGGTCAAAAATAGACGGACAGTGATTCACTGTCTGTTTCAAGCTTATGATGAAAAGAAATACCAAGCAGAAAACTATTTCCCTCCACTGTACGCTTTATAAATGTTGGAACATGCCTCAACGTGCTGGTACCTGAAAAGCACCATATGGATTGTGCCTGTGCTGAATGCCTTCATGTGTTGCCTTTTATCTTTCTGTCAAATCATTACCAGGTTTTTGCTGCCTGCTCACCTCTCAGACATTGCCTGGGTCTCACTCAGCTGTTTTTGAAGCTCTTCTTTTTCCTCCAGCAGCTTCTGTAGAGCCTCCTGCCTCCCCCTCTCCTGATCCTCCAAAACAGCAAGCTCTCCCAGCACCTCCTCCGTCTCCTCCTTCAGCTGTCTGATCTGCTCCTCAGACTCCTCCCGCTCCTGCTCCACCAGTACTGTCAGGGAGTCGACTAGAGCCTGTAAAAACATCAAAGGGTCAGTCACAGCTCAGGTGAACGACATCAGACACAGAGAGACAGGATCTTTGGTGCTACCTTCTCTTTTGTCAGTTCCTGAGTAAGAGCAGCGTGTTCTTGTTCAAGCTGAATCAGTCTGCTGCTCTCAACTTTTTTAGCCTCCTTTAGCAGGTTTAGCTCTGATTTCAGCTCCTCCACTCTCCTTAGCCCCTGCTCCTGAGTTTTGCCTGAAGAAAAAAATAAATTCAGACCTAGTACTGACATAAATGGAATGACATCAGATCAGAGTCTCTGGAACATACTTCTCTCCTCCTCAGAGAATATACACCTCTTTTCCAGATGTGCCACCCTCTCATCCAGCTCCTTCTCTGTCCTTCTGAGCACTTCCCTCAGCCTTTCAAGCTTTGCTTCCTGCTGCTGAACTGTAGCCTGAGCCTCTTGAGCTTCTTGCTTTGCTGACTTCATTTGTTCCTCCATGTCATTCACTGACTTCTGTGAAGACTTGAGCTCCAGCTCCTGCTCTTTCAGCCTCTTCTCTACCTCCACTAAAGCATCTTTTGAAGCCTGCAGCTCCTGCTGGAATTTCTGGGCTTCATCTTCTTTGTGTCTCAGCTCATCTTGAGTGGTTTTTAATTTAGTCGTGCTCAGGTCTAGTTCACTCTCCAGTTGCCTGTTGATAAGGAAAGTGCAGTATTACTCCTGGGGTACAGATGTGGAATCTTACTTGCTTGAAGAATCCAAAATGGATTTTACTTACTTCATCTTCTCCAACTGGGAATCAGCAACAGCGCTCTCTTGGGTCTGCTCTTTCAGCTGTAAGCGCAGATCCTAGAAAGCATACAGAAAGGTTAAGTATGGTTTTCAGAAACAATGACAAAAAGACTTTTAGAATATTTTTCTTTTAGGCTTAAGTTTGTACTTGGATCTCATCATTTGATGTGTCAAGGTATCCCTGAACAACTTTGATCTCCTCCCTCAGCTCTTGTATCACAACTGGAGAAAAAAAACCAAGCAGGACAACAGTAACTGGTAAAGTCAAGGAACCATGGGGGCATACATTTATTCAAATTGCCTTTTCAGTTAATCTAGTAAAACCTCTAGGAATGTGAAATAAAAGTAGAGGGCACCTGTGTGAATTTGTAAGATCAGTTACTTAAAAGTTACATCAATTTACTGATTATTAAACCAGAGCCTAGAAATGAATTAGAAGAATAATATAAGTCAGTTAATTTAGTGATATACACTTTCTTATTCCACAAAAGAGCAGTGAACAGAACACAGATCTTGGGATGCAATATCTAAATCACACAAGGTCGCCAGGTAAGTCTAGTCCCATCCAGTTAGGTTTAAGCATAACACATAAAGACAGACTTGGTAATTAGAACACTGATTTTATTTTATTTTCAAGCAGTTATGGGTCATTATGACGAGATGCGATGAAATTAATTTCAGTTCATGCTCAGAACTCACCCTGCAGTCTTGTATTTTCACTCTCCAGCTCTTCGTTCTGGGTTTTGGTGACTTGATGAAGATCCTCTGTTTTAAATAAATAAATAATAATAAAAAAAAAAATCCAGAAAAAAAAGAAAATCAAAGCAGCTCAGGTTAATTCACTGTTGCTAGTTATCTACTCTTAGTAAAATTTCCTGCCTTTAAATCTTACCCAGGTCTTTATTCCTGTCCTTTAGTGCACTGACAGTAGCTCTGGCAGCTTGGAGGTCCGTTTCAAGCACCTTTACTTGGCCCTCAGTGTTGACATGCAGCACACTCAACTCCTGGATACACAATCATAAAAATCAGAAATTCATCAGCTAAAAATGTTTTGTTTTTATTTTTTAGATCTGGTTTAGCATATAGCTAAAGTCATACCTTGTTCTTTGCATCCAAAGTGTTCCTGGCCTCCATTAACTCCATAGAGAGAGAGTGTATTCTCTTTTTTGTAGTGTCAGCAGACACCTAAAATGGGAAGAGATATGCATGGTCAATACAGAATACACTCAAATTCAAGAAACACCTCACACATCCAAGTCATTCCCACCTTGTTTTTTAGGAACTCATTGACTTTCTTGAGCTCAGCCCGCTGTCTTTCAAGAGTGGTCACATTCGCAGCCAGGCCTGTCTTCTCTCTGACTGCAGCCAGAAGCTTTGCTTCCACCTTCTTCAGCTCTTCTTCTAGAGACAATAAGTGACGATCTTGCTCCCCTCGCTGCTGAACCAGGGATCTTATCTGGCAACAATAAATGATGACATTACACAGTAACATCTTCAGTTAAAGAAGTAACATGACTTTTTACACCCTCTCTCATTGGCTAAGCATGGAACTCTTTAGATATGTTTTACCTCTTTTTCCAAGAGTTTCTGCTGCTTTTTTTCTAGAGTCATACAATTCTTGTCTTTCTTCACACTTGAACCTTCGACCTAGTTTTTTTAAAAGACAAACACTGGGTTAATTCAACACAGGGAGCAAGATGTGGGAGAACAAGATCTGTTACTGCAGACGGGCTTAAGTGGAAGAAAAACATGTAGAAAAAACTTACAAGACCATCAACTGACATGGTCCTGCGCACAGGTGACACTAAAGCTTTGGAAGGTGATGGTGGTGGCATAGCAGCTGATAATGAGACAAAAGAAACAAGTGCCACAATAAGTAATCTTCAAAATAACAAACTTTGTTCGTACGTGTTGCGAGGTGCTTCTCTTTTTTTTAACCCACCTGCTTTTAGAAGTCTGAATCGGTCAGACTTGTCGAAGGAAGCAGCTCCCTTCAGGTCCCCAGGTTTAATCTCATAGGAGCCCGGAGCAGGGGCACAACCTTCAGTCAACAGCACAGTGTCAGGAAAGACTTATGCTACTCTTTCGTCTTGAGACGTATAACTGGTGTTATCTGTCGTTTATGTCTTTGACATCCTTAACCTAAATGAAGCTTAGATTGTGTAAAAATGATTGTATGAATACGTAAAACTCGCTTAATTCTAGCTACGCATGCAAGCTAACCTTGTCTACCGTTAAAAACGTCAGTAGCTAATTCTCACGATCAACAAGCTACGACTTTTGAATGTAACTTACCTGTGTGCTCGTTGAACCTTTTCAGAGGGGCTCTTGAAAACGACATCTTTAGTCCTACGTTTGAGTATAATCTTCGAATACAACAGTATTGAATTCAGTATTGAGGGTGCAATGCAGCTCCCTGTAACAACAAGCGCTTCGCCGCTGAAATTTCAAAATAACGTCACGCGTACGTTTACGTAAATTTGGCCAATAGGCACTCAGTTATGCATACGTCACACCACCCCTCTTTTTTGATTTCTCTGCAAGCGTTGACGGTTTCTTACAAGATATTTTCAAAATAATGGACTACAGATGGTTAAATTGTTTAGGTATTTCAGAGAATTCGTATATTTGTCACATGATTCTATCAGGCCTCCGTAAGCTCCATACTTTAATTTTGTTTTATCAGATTTTATGAAATGTTGAACCACTATTGACGTGTTTTTTTAATTACATTGTAGTAAAAGAAGAGTCACAGGGAGCTGTTGATACACACACACACACGCATTATATTTATGGCACAAAAAGAGGTCATCAAGACTAAATACATTCTAGACCTACTATCTACTTTTTTAATTACAGTTTTGTATTTTCTATGACTTTTTATTATTTTTCTCCATGTCATCATAACACAAAGACCTCCCACAAATTATAACAACAAATAAACACAGCCTCACGTAATCAGTTAAACATTTTTTTTATTTCATGGAAATACAACATAATTTGAAATCCTTCTCAGGACTATTGTTGTACATGTTATATTATTTTTCTCCATTTTCTGTACTTCAAAACATGGTCACTTGTACAACAATATCATAAACAAAGCCTCATGTCACAAATGGAGCCATTGATGACAATAAATTACACTTGCCATGCTAAGGTTTTGAGATGATACATGGGTACCTTCATTTTTACTAGATTAACCTTTAAATGAACAACATGTCAGAGTTGAATAAATATGATAAAAAGACACTGGAGTTAAAAAAAGAAACTTTCTTCATTCAAAACGGAGCAGAAAAAAAAAGATCACAGGGCTGTTTCAGAAGGATAACCTCTTTGTTATTCATTCATTTCCATCATCAGAAAAAAATAGGGACATATTTTGATAACACTGCTAAATCTAAAGAAAGAAATCCAACAATAGTAAATACTGACTATATTAAGGAAACTGCCCTTTAGTTATAGCTGACATTTTAGTCATGTTTTTTTTCCTTTATGTGCAGTATAGGTCTGCAAGACCAACATCATCCACTCACACTCAAAACAGGTTAATCTAGTACAGCACTGTCTTTATACAACCTAGAGGTATTCTTCTAATCTTCTGTCTTTTGTTTTTTTTTATTCTTGGAAAGGCAAACACATTTACCCAGATGAAGAGGTTTTTCTTCAAACTGTAAATAATATCACTGTATCCATTTACAGAATATAAAAATCTTTCCAGCAGACAAAAAAAACAAAAACAAACGGTTGATGAGGTTTTCCAGCCAGTACTCGAGAGGCAAGTATACCAAGGATGTGAAAATTAAAAATATTAATAATTAAAAACAAGAACAATTACAACACTCAACACTTCACTTAGCTCAACAGTGAAATTTACAGTGGGACTGGTACCGAATTCAAATGTGTTTAAGGAGGAAGCAAGAAAACCAGATGCAATCGATAAATAAGAGCAAATCAGGAACACTAATGTACCTTCATTCCTTTGAAAGCAAGCAGGTGAAAAAAGGGAGGAAGAATTATTCAAATACATCATGACAGTCACTGTGTTTCAAGGATATGGGCAAGCCAGATTATCATAAAATAAGTGAATAGGCTGAAATGAATTTAAAAAAAAAACATGTTCAGATAAAAGCGGATGAATGCATGATGGTAGCAGAGGTGTCTGTGCATGTTCTGTTGTAGCACGGAAGAGCACCAGGTTTCATTTGTAGACTCTCTATGTAATTTATAAAATAAGATATTGTTGCATTATTTTGCATCTCTATAACTTTACTGGATTACTTTTGTCTCAGCACTGGATTGCAAATTCTTGAAGGCATTAAGGCTGGGACGAGGGGCTTCAGATCAAAGGATAATGGTACTCTTTAGGCAATTGAGTCAGTGGTCCAATCCACAGGTGTGCAACAGAAGGAAGAAGAGAAGGCATGCATGAGTCTGAGTGGAAGCTACACAGATAATGAAACAAAAAAGAAAAGGTGTTTGTGAATTTACACTTCTGCCTCTGGCCTGGTCCTCCTCTAGAAGGCTTTTAGAATTTAAAGACAGTCCCATTTTAGACATAGGAACAGTTTGAGAATACATGTCTTTGAATTCTTAAAGTCTGCTCTCAAATGCTACCAGGGAGAGGCAGAAATTAGTATCACAGCTATGTGTGTATGCAAGTGTGTGCGCACTGAGTGTGAAGGGTCATTTTCAACAGGTGGTAGCTAGGGATTGGTGTATAGGTGGTTGGAAACAGCGAACATGCTCCACGGTGGAACTGTCCGTCTCCACTGCCTTCATGTACTTATTCAGGATGGCAAAAATCTCATTGTTTAGGATCTGATACTTCCTGATGCGATCTGCCATCTTCTTCAGGGGCTGCCAGGAAAAACAGAACAGAAGAGGAGTCAGTCTGACAACATCAAGATCTGCGTTTGTTGGTGTGAGTTTTTTTTTGCAGCAGATTTAGTTCACCCACCACATTTTTGATGATCTCATCCTTGCCGTCCTGTCTTTGGACTTTGAGCAGATGGTAACAGAAGTCGAAGAGGTCAAAACGTCGCTGCTGTCCCAACAGGACGATGATGGCACAGCCAGCCCAGTTCAGCCCGTCCCCAAAGCACTGCCTGGAAAGCACAGCACGTAACAAATGAGTTATGTGACAAGATTATAAAAGTAACTTTTTAAACGGTGGCTTCTCCTCTGATGTAAGCGTAGCCTCAAGTGCTTTAGCTGTTTTGTGCTGGTAAATTGTTTCTTGCTGAGACTTGAACCAAGCTGGAGTTGTGTAACTGAACCAAAATTTCCCTTTTCATAACATTTAATATTAAGACTATTATAGCAGCAGAGCTCCACCAACACTTGGCTTCAACAGTTTGTTTACAGCTGAGAAAGCTACTGCAGCACTGAGGTGTACCAAAATATTTCTCTGAATGACAAGATGAAGCATTCAAACAAAAGTAAAACAAAGAAATTCCTCATTTTCAGAGCTCATTTCTCTTTCACAGTGACAAGCCTAGACTTCACTCTGAATTCTGTTACATGAATATGAGATTATCACCTGATAAAGACGAACACGCCTCCAACAGTACACTCAGACTCCTGAAAGGCGCTACTTACTCTGCCGTGAACTCGTGTGTACCCACAGGGATACAATAGACAAACTGCATGGCACTCCACAGGCGGTGGAACTCCATGCACTCGTCAACATGCATCACACCGTTGGTGGGCGGGGGCCCACGCCACACCCCGTCCTGCAGGAAACTGCGGATGCGCGTTAGGATGACCTCGAACATGGAGAGGCCACAGCACAGTCGCTCTTTGGTCAGCAGGTCCCCCTCACGAGCAATTGCAATTTGCTGGTTTAAGAAAAACAGCCAAAGTACGAATCATTTAGTAGCATTCAAATTTTAAGTGAAACAATCTTAATGAAGCTTTTTTCAAACAAACTTCACTCAAAATACAGGATGTCTCACCTGTGGGGTTCCCAGCCTCTCGATTAGAGGCACAAGGTGCAGAGGAGCATACTTTGCTTCTAGCCTTTTCATCCTCACCTCCAGACGCTCTCCCTCTGAAGGATACACAAAAACAAGCAGTGGGATGTGAGCACTATACAAAAATGACTGAGCTGGATTTGAGCGATACGGATGTTTTAACCATCTGCCAGTATCCTTTTTCTATACCTTTGATGTAGACTCTAGGCAGAATATTCTGGAAGGGGGCGGCATGGAGCAGGTCGCACACTTCCTCCTGCGACTAAGATGCAAAAAAAAAAAAAAGGAAAAAAAAGTTCATTCAAAGTTCACCATACGCTTTGAAAAGTGGGTTTCCTGATGGAGCATGCAGGTGGTGAAGAAGGGATGGTATCTAAAAGAGACTGCTCAGTATTTGTCACAAGATTGCCGCAATAAAGAGCAAGATGTGAGAATGAGAGATGGATTATTCCACTCTGTGATCAGCAAATGCTGAGACAGATTAGTTCATGTCTGTCCTGTGTTTATCAAGGCATAATGGAAAAGCCATGATTAGCAGGTGATAATATGTCGCGCTTAAGTACAGCATCCCGTGTAATCTTGTTTAGCAGCATGAGGCTGCGTTTACAACCATCTCGACTGAGTCTCATTGGTTGGAGGGAAACGCCGATGTGTTAGTGGTATCTTTGCTACGTGATGTCTAAGCGCTACCAGGGTTGCGATGGCGGTTGTGTTAGTCAGCATAACATGCAGAAAAATGAAGACAGGGAGCATCCTGACACTAAAGGGAGGATGAAGAAGTGAGCCGTGCAAACCGAGGCTGGAAAGGCAGACACACAGACCTCACACACACACACACTCAGTTTACACACACACACACAAGCAGACAGGTAAGTGCATTCTAACAGAAATGGTAGACAGAGTGACAGCTGAGTTGTGTTTTGTTGACAGGCATCACAAGTGCCAGAACCAGAAGAGAGTCTGGAGGAAAACATGTAGAGTTCAGCACAACACTGCATCAACAACCAACCAGAAATGTTCTTAGCTCTCCAACAGAAAGCAAGGGCATAAAAATATAAGAAACAGCAGCCAGATGTGGATTTTTATGTACTGTGTTGATTAAATGTCTTCCAAATTTTCTGTCTTTTGGGTCAAATATCAAAATTTTTCTTTCTTACTTGTAAAAAAAAGGTTTAATCTCAATTGCTTTTCTGATTGGAGGAGAAACTGTGTGGGCCAAACCAACATAAAAAAAAGAAAAGAAGAAAAGAAGAAAGAAAACAGCAGCCCAAAACCAAGACGATATAAGAGAGAAAAAGACATCTGCTGCCTTTGTGATAGTCATGACAAAAACCTAAATCCTTACCACCTGTGGAAGATTCCAGCGTGTAATGAAAAGAAGGGTTTTGTTTCAGAAAAACAACATCAAAGATTCATCACCCACGAGGGGCACCCATAAAAAAACAAGGCAGTTTATGATGATTATTTGTTACAGTAGTGACCCAGGCTTACTGAGCATGCTCAGGGACACAAAGAGAGCTAATGTAAAAGTTTAAGAGTGCAGATCAATAATAGGAGACCAGCTATTTGTCAATGAAAGACACAAAACAAAACAACTAGAGAGGGAGAGAGAGGCAGGGGGTCGATAAATAAATAGTTCAAAAGGAATTGTGCAGTATGACTGGAGGTGAAGTTTCTTACCAAGGCTTGCTCGATGAGCAGGCAGAAGAGGATGGCATTCCCCACTTCCCTTAAGCTCTGGAAAACATCTGTCTTCAGCTCAGCATATTCAATGATATCCTTAAGCTGATGGTGGAAGAACTCAAGGATGCCTGGAAGAGAAAAATAGAGCCAGGACACTTCACTAAGGCTAGATCATTTATCAAAAAGAAAAAACATCCACCCTCTGCAGTCTAATGTACTATACAGCCGAGCAGCAAGTGCCCTCTGATTCCTCATTATGTCACTGATAACTTGCTGCCACCTGGATGAATCAGGATGATGTCAGCATGTCTGCCCAGCTGCCCTGACCCACATTTGGTCCGAGCATCAGGTTCTCACAGCAGACGGCAGGAGGATCATTAACCGCTGACAGTAAGATCACAGGCAATAAGCCAGGAACAGAACTCTGGGTACAGAACATCAGTAATCTACAGATTAACTAAACGCTCCTCGTGAGGATGTACCATCTGAGTGGATTCTAATCTGTGCACAGAGCGCTGGCTTTAATTGACAGAGACATGTCAAGAAAGATGCAAAGATGCAAAGCAGATAGGAAAATAATGCACTGTTAAAATCCAAAGGGACGATTTGTATCGCTCATCATCATCATTTTAAGGCTTTTTTCCTCCTTTTGCAGAGGTCAACAAGTGAACTAACAGATCACTAATTCAATTCTTCAAAGCCAGAAACGGATGGCGGTGGTCATCAAATAAACGCCTTGTCATTAGAGTCCATGAAGCTTTCTGGGAGTCAAATGCTCAGTGTTAATAACTGAATGCTAACCTGCTTTAGCAAATTCATATCTGACACTTCCCTTTCTTAGCTAACCACGTCAGCATGCTAACGTTTGCTGTGTAGAGCATTGCTACAGCAAAGACTGATTGGGATGTCACTGTTTTTAACATATTTAGAAACAACTGAGGGGGAAAAAGACATAAAAGCGCCTTTTGTGGAAAATATGACTTCATGCAAGCACAAGTCATGAATAATAACATTTTTTTCTGGTGACATAATTTTACACTTATTTCCAAACATGCCAATTTTGCTCAAGACACTTAAGTCAGGACTAAAGTGCTAAATTGATGGATGAACCAACAAACTCACAGACTCTACTAAGAGCCACACTGCTAAACACAAGCGACCATAAAGGCAGCGAAGAAGTATCCTGCTCTCTTATTGTGATATTTCTCTCACTGACACCAGCTGTATAAAACGAAACATTCAGGAGGTGAGAACCAGGTGAACATCAGTGACGGAGAGAAGGTAAGTTTTCTGTCATGCTCAAAATCCTATTAACCCCAGACATCTTTGGTGTCTGTGAGGATTTTAAGCCGCGTCTTTGATCTTCTTATGAAACACTTCTTTATTTTACTCACCTGGAATGCACTTGGTGCAGACTGGTTGAACTCGGTGCTGTCTCTAATGAGCTCCTTTATGCAAGACCAGACTCAAATATGACAAAGCATGTTTTGTTTTCAGATTTGCAAAGGCGTTCCTTCTGTCATTATTTTGAGACAGACTCAAAACACAATGCACAATCAAGTCTGACACTCTTCTTTGTATTTCAATTCAATCATTTGACTTGAGTCCAAACAATATGCAGCGTGGTGTTTTAACGTTTCTCTCTTTGTAACAGCAGGGATTAAAAACTCACCTGGGGAGCCGTACTCATGACGTGGTAGGCGGCAGATCTTAGGCATGACTTCTATCAGTGTTTTTACATACTGCAGTATGGTGCCCTGTAACTGCAAAGTGACAGGAAAGATGGATAGAACAGAGCGGGAGAGAAGAGGAGAGGGCACAAAGAGGCAACCGAAGGATTTTAGTGTCAGAATACAGTGCGCTGAGGGGAGGAGGGTAATGTGATTTTGGGGATGCAATGGAAAATGAAGATAAATACCAGGCTCTTGACAATCTTCAGCAGTTCCTCCATCACGACTGCGATGCCTTGGTAACCAAGGAGACGGCAGATGGTCTTGAAATGAGGCGGGCCAACAAAGTTTCTGTAGGAGCTGTATATGTGGGAGTAGGCAATGTTCAGAGGCTGAGAGGAGCAGAGGAAACAGAGAGAGAGTGTTAATCAGTGACAGCAGAGCAGACGGGTAAACTGACGAATAAAGAATCAGATTTAAAGAAATCTTCATCATAGATTTATACAAAAGTCACACACAGTGCCATACCTTGGACCCATACAGGTAGTAAGGCTGCACATTAGCTGGCTTGTCTCTTTGAGGCTCCTGGGTGAAAGGAATGGCTGTGCGTACAAAACTGAAGGGAAAAGAGTCAACAGGTTAAAATTGATTTTTTTTAAAAAAGTAACTCACGTTTAAGAAAAGGTGTTAAACTGACCGGTTTGTTGAGCCGTTGTAGCAGTAATTTGGAAGAAAATCAAAGTTGAGCTCCCAAAAGACATGGAGCGTGATTCGCCCGTAGGGAGCAGAGACGTTGTGGTTGGCCTCTCGGAACATGGCGTCAAAGCTGTCCAGGGTCATGTGCTTGGACAGGAGCCGGTGGGTTAGTCTGTTGATCTCCAGCAGCCACTCCAACTCCTGCAAAGGGAGGATACAGGGAAAATTGGTTAAGGATATAAATCTCAGATTATCACTGTGAGGTCTGGAGAGTGTATCCCTGGTGGGTGATCTTACCACGATGGAAGTGAGGTCCTCACTCTCAAAGCGGCTGATGGCGTGGTCCAGGGACTTGTACATAGCTGCTGAGATCCTCTGAGTGATCAGGCGGTTTAGGTCGATTGAGCGGCCTAGCAGCTGCAAAAGAAAAACTCATTCAGAAAAAAGTTCTAAAACCAAACAAATTAAAAGCTAAAAGTTGAAGGTCATGATTCTCTGGATGAGAGGTCTGTCTTCAGGTTTTTCTTACCTGTACATGTCTCTGTTTGAGCAGCGTCTCGTAGCGGTTTGATGGAGGATACGGGATGATCACGCCGTAGTTTTTACACTCAGCTCGGAAGCGTTTGTCCAGGAGGACACTGTGAAAACGTGGGATTTGGACGTTTAATTTCTTTGATTCTACTTAACACAAATAAATCCAAATGTACTTATTCAAGTAAGCAATTTCTCCTACCTCCCAGCCATTGCTTTGTAGTATGCAAATATCTGATCTGCTAACTTGTAGACAAACTGGTCAAAGCAGAGGTTTACCTAAAAGCAAGAAGACAGCATGAAATTTTTTTTCTCACCTAAGGGTTGCTGTCCTAAGTGACAGACATGTAACATTACCTCAGCCTCGATTTCATCATACAAGAACTGTTTCTTGAACTTGGTGAGAGCGTAGTAGCCGCTGTCGTTATACAGGTCTAGAGGATACAGCACGTATCTGGAAGAAGGAGAAGCGCATTTACGACTCCGTCTCTAAGCCCAAAAACAATCTACATTTTTTTTTCACAAGGTTTTTTTTGTCTCACTCCATCATGGAGGGCTCCTTGGTCTCCAGGATGTGGTCTGTGAGAATCCAAGGCATGGACATCTCAATGGGGAACTGGATTCTGCGCCCCATGGTCAGCTCCAGGAAGAACTCCCTGAACCACAGCTGGGACAGGTCACAGCACTGCTGCAGGGCCTCTGGACGGAGGGAGCAGAGAAGGAAATACTTTAAATATCTACAAAGAAACTCATCTGAAAACACGCTGGAGCATTTCTTTTTTACAGTGGAGGCTTCTGTGTGATCCACTCACCACTGAAGTTGAGCAGGTGTGTGAAGAAGAAGGAATGTTTGTGGAAGTCCTCGATCGCAACCACAATGGGTCCATCCAGGCTGCTGCGGAGAGTCTTCTTAGATCCACTCTTATCTGCTATCAGGGATTCCAGCATGGTGCGCACCATGTAGAGCTGCAGAGGACGAGAAGGAGCGAAGAGATGAAGTTACACAGCAGGATTTTACAGACCTACGCTCTAACCTTTGCAATGAAGACTGGACAGTCATTTCAAGACCTTTACTGATTTAAAAAAATCGGAACAGCTTGGAAAAGGCTTTTCTCTAGCAGCTTTTAAAATGACATATATTCATATGTTGTAGAAATCCCTGAACTCATCTGTAAACTGCTGAAAATGGTCCATTCCAAAAAATAGCCCAAGAGTTTCCCGAGACTTGCTGAAATGATGAGAATAATCACATAGGATCTCCTAAGTGGTTCATGACATACTGGAGGGGTGGGCCTCAAACACCAAGGTTTACCCATAGCTCTGCCGCTGATAGGCCTCCAGAGGGCTGGCCAATCAGAGTGAAGGGGGGTTTGAGGGAGCCTTAAAGAGACAGAAGCTAAGCCACACATTTCTGACAGAGGCTGTGTCCAAATTCAGGGGCTGCATCCTTCATGAGCTGCATTTAAAGGCCAACTAAGTTACATCGCTGCACAAAGGATGTCCAAATTTGAAGGCTTCTTTAAATGCAGCACAAAAATGCATCCTTCTTCCTCTCTTTTTCAGGATGCATCGCTAATATCCTTCGCAGCCTCCCAAATCCCAAGATCCTTTGTCCACTGCTGCTATGTCTCGAAAAAGAAGAGGGAAAATTGCACAATGGTGACATCAAGTGGCGCGGACATGACTTTTAAATGAAAGCACTGGGCCTATACTCGGCTTTAACTCATTGGAATATCCAACTCCAGATACATTTAACTTCAGAGGAATTAGAAAACCTTCGAATTTTAACTTTCAGATAAAATACATGAGGCTGGTAACGCATTAAACATTTTATTGACTGAAGAACTAAGTTTAGGATTATGATTAGGTGGTAGAAATCGTGATGTAAGGGTAAGGGCGGGGATATCAGTTGACGCAACCAGGAAATAATCTGAAGGCTAGACTGTTCAATTCAAAAATGGTCAACACGGCCTTTGCAGCCTTCAAAGGATGCAGCTCCTGAATTTGGACACAGCAAGAGGCTTGAAGAAAGGGTTATCTAACACTGTCAACTTTTCAAAGCTACTACTGGGGTACCAGAGGGACAGTATAACGCCTTAAAAAAGCCCAAGTACCCACTCTTTAAAGAAAAATCTGCATGTGAGGACGATCAGTCTGTTGTATACATTCATTCTCGTCTCCCGTTCTGCTCCTTCTCTATCCCTTTAACATGCCGACATGATGGAGTAGGAGCGTTGCCTAGCTACATCGTCTATGAAATGTCACTCTGCTCCCACATTTCTTGTCAAATGATGAATCCCATTTTACTAAATCTGAATGAGCAAGGCAGAGACTGTGAGTTAAATCAGAACAAATCTTCATTTTTCAGTTAAAATTACTAAACTAAAAGATGACTATTCAACACTTCTCATAGAACAAAGTGTGTTTCTCCATTTTCCACTCTGAGCCTGTTGAGAGTAATGCCGACAGGGGTTTCAGGTAAAGGTATCAACATCTTCACGTCACATCAAAGAAAAGTCAAGGCTCCCAAAGTAACATAGAAACTAAAATTGTGTGTTATTTATGATTTTATCTCTTTGCTCATTTTTTCCTTTTTGCATGGAGGTAGTATTTAAAAAAAAAGAAAAGAGTAAAAAACCCTCCCTGCTTTCTTTGAACATTAAAAAATGTTAACCACTATAAAATTTGCTGTTAAAGGTGTAAAAAGAGGCTGTTTTGGCACCGTGTTGTCAATCAATAAGCCTTCGCAGCAGCAGTTTCAGGTATAAAAATAACAATACTAAAGTAATCGATCTTCATACTTTTGTTTCAGTTTATCATTGCCAGATAAAACTCCTGATGGGATATTTAAATGGTGAAATTTGAAAATCAACCTTGTCATTTGTTACCACTGTGCCAGTTAGTTGGCTCTGGCAAGACACGTCCTCTGTCTCACCTGTGTGCTTGAGGGCCCTACAGCCCTGCGTGGCACCTTGATGTCAAATCCACCTTTCGGGTCCTTCTCCCCCCTCAGACAGGGGTCGTTTGGAGGTTCTCTCGCCCCCTCCCAGTCACAGACCGTCTTTCGAATAGCTTGAAGAACACTACAGAAAAGGAAGCAGAATAAATCAATGTTTCATGTCTTTCAGAGTGAGAAACAGATGAGCTTTTAAATAATTGCCAATGTGACGTGGTGTTCTTGATGTTTTACCTGATGAGGACGTTCTTCTTCTTACGCACAGCCTGGCGCAGAGGCTCTCTGAGGGTCATCTGGGCAAAGTCCTGTAGCGCTGCATAGATGGTATTCCTAATGGCCTGGTTGAACACTGATTCCATTCGGCCCATCAGAACCTGCAAACGGCAACACAAAGCACCTCAAACATCAGTGCTAATGAACATCATTTTACTATTCAAGAAGTAATTTAACACTAGAGAGTTACACTTATTTTTTTAACAGCACAGAGTTGGATAAGAAGCCCAAGAATTCAGTTTTTCTTGTCCTACCCATCTTCCCTGAGTGTTTCAAGATGTTAAACTAACAGTTGTTCATTATCATAAGCACATAATGCAACAACAACAACAAAAAACTGCCTCTCTCTGATCGGAAAATTGGAAATCCAAGACCAAATTTGGTAAGGCTGACCTCTTCCGTCTACTAACAGCTTTAATGCTAAGCTATGTAGCTTCTGTCCTTAGCTCTGAAATAAATGGACACGTGTGTGAGCGTTAGCTTTGATCAAATATGAGCGTGGTATTGATTTTCTCCTCTAGCCCTCAGGGAAACAGTTAATAAATGTTTTTCAGAAGAAAGACGTCAATAAAAAAACATTAAAAACAAACATGTGTACAGCAGGTCACAGCTGTTTTACCTGCAGACCCTTGATCATGGCAATAACCTCCACCAGGGCAAATTTCTCCTCACTGGTGTAATTGTAACGCGTGGCTCGTTCATACTCCTCCGCAGTACCAGGGCAGTCCTTGTTGCAGAATTTATCCGTGGGATGGACCAGCTTCCATGAGTACTGAAAGAGACAAACAGAGCTTTAAATAGATCAAAGCTACAATGTTCCAGGCGAAACCACACATTTTCAAGCCAAATTCTTCACATATTGACTGCCACACAAATGCTGAGTCCCTGCCCACCCACACAGACCCACACAGACCCAGTCAATCAATGGCTTCACTCACAACTTCCATGACGTGCGTGCTCCACTTGGACAGCAGCTGCAGACCTCTCAGAGCCAGGTCGAACAGCTCTCTGTACTCCTCATCTGACTTCTGGCTGTCCAAACCAGAGCCCGTCACCACCTCGCTGTTGCTGTAGCGCGCCAGCTCAGAGATGAAACGGATGTGGTCCTCTCTGATCTGCACCATCTGCTCACACAGGTTGTACTGAGGAGAGATGCTGCTCTGGGTGCACGTCCACCTGGACACAAAATAGAAGAAGAGTGGAGGTCGAGGTCGGGTGAGCAGATGGTGTGGTGGTCAAGAATAGCTGGGCTTTTTGTGAATTACTAAAACAGACGGCTAGACAGCCCTCTTACTTGGACTTGTTCTCTTCATAGTGAGCGCTCGTCTCAATGTAGCGTGATAGCTCTATCTGCATGTCACCAAAAAGCGGCACCACTTGAAGCTGAAAAGCACAGGAAAGAACGGCTCACAGTCACACCAAACGCACAAAGAAGAATGTGAATAAGAGAGCTGCTGAGGAGGCAAAAATCTTACTTTGAAGAACTTATCAATCTTGCTCAGGTTGATCCTCTTTTTGGCATCTAGTTTGTAGATGTTACTCACGTTCCCGTCCATCAGGTACAAACCAAAGCCCATTACCTAACGAAAAGAGAAAAAGAGAGAGAGTTTGTGTTACATCAGTGAAGGGTATTTATTTAGCCAGAAAAGAGCACACTGTAGATGTTTTAGGTTAGCAGCAGGTAAAGAAGTCAAAATGTGTTCACCTTCAGCAGCATGTGTTTCTCACTGGGTGTCAAATACATCTTGTTTTCATAATAATCTACACAGATGTTAACAATGTCTGCCAAAAGTTCCTCGTAGCCAGGAATCACTTCCAACTGTTGGTGGAGGCACTGCAGAGAAACAGAGGGAGGACAACAGGTCACCTTTAGAGAAAGTCAGTGCAGGACCAGGCCTCATTCTGCCACACACAGATACACACAGGGAAACAATTACACTCCATTACTTTGTATGGAATCATAAAAATTTATAGAGAAATTAAAAAAGCATTTAGAGAAATTCAAAAAGGATCTTTCACTGAGGATTCAGGTTATCGATTAAGATAAATCTGTTTAAAATTGCTCAAAATAAATAAAAAACTTGTTTAACACAGTTCTTCATGACTTAACCATGATGTAAATCGTTTCTTCAATCTTGTTTTCCTTGTTTAGTACTTACGGCTTATTTCTAATTCAGTATTTATTGCTTATCTTATCACTTATTTTATTATCCTAATCCTTCTTACTATGTAAAGAGCAACGATAATAACAAATTTCTGCCTGGGATTAATTAAGTTTTTCTGATTCTGAAATAGAAAAAAATACATCAAATCTATTTCCTCTCCTGCAATTTTCAACCCTTTATAAAGAGAAAAATACTTAAACTGAGAGACTGAATACACTTTGTTCAGCAGGTCAGATTTTAACATTCAGGTTAATAGCTAAAGTGTTCTTTTTAACACTTCTTATTAGACTGCTTGAATGTCACGTCACCCCAAAATAGCACAAGAACATGAGTCCTTTGTTTGCGCAAACAAAGCAGCTCATTTCCTGTAGGTTAGGTAAGAAGGTTGCACTATTTAGCCTCATATATTAAAAAAACACGTGTGAATGACTTTAAAACTGCTGTATGACAAATAGTCTAGTTAATTCAAGAAGTCAATTACTCTCACACGTTTCATATTTATACTTCACACACTGAAGAAACTGTGCACCCACCTGAGTGATCCTGTTGTGATTGGCTAAAAACATTGAGAGGTTCTGAGACTCCTGGATGGACTGAGGGTCGGCCATCTTCCTCAAGAACTGTGCAGCTCTGCAGGCAGAAGAGGAGAAAATGTTAACTTCACGTAAGCTTACAAATTCTAATCCGCTTAGGCTCATTATTATTCCTTTGTAACGGGTCATTACCTTTTGTAGGCAGAGTGATCATTCTTTACGCTACACTTCATGTTCTTTAGTTCATCCAGCACCGCAAACATGTTAATGAATTTGCCCAGAGTGAGTAGGTAGGCCTCAGACACAAAGTCCTTCCTTCTCTCGGCGTGACACAGGCGCTTCACTTCACTACAGAAACGTTCTATTGCTTTCCTCTGTAAAGATGGAGAAAATGATAAATATGTTTTCAACATATGTGTTTATTTGCATGAATACGTATAACAAAAACAGATGCTCCACTGGGACTCAAACTCAAGATCTTAGACATACCACTACACTATGAGGCCAGCATACGAATGAATGATTCTGACTCGGCTTACCTGGAAGTACATGAACTTCATGAGCTTGGTCACTTCGGGTTCTAACACCTCTACTGTTTTCTCATAGATCTCCACTCTGTTGGGCTGCTCGTTGCATTTCACCTAGCAAACACAAGAGGGTGTCATCGTGCGGACTGGTTTAAAAACAGGCTTGTATGGTAAATTTGTATCATATAGTTGTTCATGCAGCTGTTATTATTTATTTGCAGGTGCATATGATTCCAAAAATATAAATTAATGGCGTGTTTTTTCTTTGTCTCTGATATTGCTTTTTTACTGTTTTCATACTGTGTAAGCAGCTCCTGCCCAAGAAGGTAAAAATATACAGTATCAATAATGACACTGAGGCTTTTCAAAATACAGGTACTCAATACATTTGAAAAATAAAAAGGGTTTCTGATTTTCCATAAAAAGGTAAAGTTGCAAAGTAATGAAAAACTTGCAGACTGAACAAATGCCATCACTACGTTGCCCTTGGTTTCATTTACAAACACCCAGCAACAGATTTTCCAGCTGTGAGGAGAAGAAGCAGCTTTTTAAACAGTTTTTGTGAACCTCAGACTCGACAGATGTGATACCAGATACAAAGTCTGTTGCACAGCTTTCTCCTCCAGAACGTCAGCCAGAGCAAGCTGTCCAGACTGAAAACACTCTCACCCCCATCCTGTACGATGTCCCCAGACACCATAACATCTGGAAAATTGTCCAGTGAAAGCCCTGGATGAGCTAACCCCTTCTTTTATGATTAAAAAATGTCAGAGTATTAATTACTGACATTACCAACAGCAAATGCTCAGCTAAAATTGTTATTGCTGCCATGATCACTGCATAAACTGGACAACCTTTTCTTAATTTAGCCCTTCCGCTTCTGAAGAAGATTTTACATAATGAGAGGAAAAGTGAGAGATAAGCTGTCTTGTTGAGCTCTGGTTTGTGCATATGTTTTTAGTGTTTTCTGAGTGTGTGTTACCTGGGGAATAGCTCGAGAGCAGCTTCTCCAAGTGTAGAGCATCACAGCGTACTCATGCCCCTCCTCCAACATCTCATTCTGCAAAAACATATTAGTCGTTTTAAATGATAAGACAGGACAGGACAAGATACTAATCTAATGATCCCTCGAAGGTGAAATACAGTTGATGGGATAAGAGCAAATAAGGTAAAGATTAAAAAAAGATATGTACAACTGGTATAAAATGAACTCTATGTGGCAAGTTGAGACATCTGATTACAAATATTATCCATTAATTACTCTGACTTTATTTGATGTCTTCTAAACGTGGATATTTCAAAACGACATATTTGTTGACTTTTTAAATATACCAGGAAAAATGGGTCTGGGTAGATATTTAAAAAAAGAAAAATTTCTTCCATTCAGAAAATGGATGAGACAGATTTCCATTGCACATCTGAGACCATAGGAGTGTCCTCAAATAGACCTGTTCCCTCACTGGGACTTCCTGCTTCAATGGGGTTAAATAAAGCACTACTTCCCCTCTTTGCCAGGCAGATCACATTCTCCATTCATTCAGCATGGGAGTAGAGAGCTTTACTGGTCCATATTCTCCCTGATTCACCAGCGTGTGAGTAAAGTATGTGTCTACATGAGCGTGTGTGTGTGTATGTGTGTCTTGTCCAAAGGCCCAGCCAAATTCAAACAAAGGAGCCAAATGATAATCAATTCAAAATAAAACAAGGCTCTCTTTGAGGGTGTGAGGCAGCTTCCCACAGTCGGCTTTGTGTTCACTGAAAGGGGAGCAGTTACTATTTACGATGGACAACAAAAAATTGATTCAGCCATTCAGATTTAAAAACTGATACGATGTTTGTGTGTTTTACAGTACTGCACATTTCTCACCATGCTGGAGTGGACTGTTGCCTGCTCTATGTAACGAGCGATGCCAGTCACAAATGCATTCCTGTCTTCAAAGTTGGTGTCAAAATTAGCCTGCAGAAGGAGGGAAACGTGGATTAAAGGGGGTTCGTGAAACTGTGTGAAGGTCTGAACACATCATGGGGATAAAGGTGAATGAAAGTGTCGGTGTGTGTGAGTGTGTACCTGGTACATGATGGAGGAGGGAGGGGGTTCGATACATGGCTGCTGGTCCGGGAGGGGCAACTCCTCCAGCAGGTCCACGTTGGACAGGGCATCCTCCAGGGTCACGTGGGTCGTCATGGTAACAAGGCGTCACTCACACAACACCCCAGTCTTAAAGAAAAGAAACTCAGAGATGAGATACAGAGCAAACACTGTTTCAAAAATGGTTTCAAAGATGGGTAAGACAAAAATTTAATGCCACAAGTTATTACTAGTTTCTGAGGAGTATTTTAATTAATGTCTAGTAGGTATGTCACTGATTGAGCCCCAGAAGCTACTTTTTCAAATGACATGCTTAATTATTGACATGTCAAAAATTTAAAGCTAACAGTAGCTAAAGGTTCATCTAAAAGCTTTAAATATTCAGCTGCCTGAAAAGCAATAAATAAGGGTAAATTATTCCAATAACCAGGAAAAAGAAATTGCTGGTTTCGAACTGTTAGTCAGAAGTTTAGTTACTGTTTCAAATTGTAATTTATATGGTTAGCTAGCTGTGAGGTTAAAATGGTTCAATCTGTTAGTCACAGAGTTAGCTTAATGAAACAAGTTGTTAGCCTTAAGTTAAGCTAGATGGTTCAAAATGTTAGTCATGGGGTTTGCTAACTGACTCCAATTGTTAGCCTTAGGGTTAACAACATTGTTGAAACTGTTAGCCATATAGCGAGGGTCATAGCTGAACCAACAGTACTGGGTAAAGAGTTCAAAAATCAGGCAACATCCCAGAAAGTAATGGATAAATTGTTTTAAGCATTAGCTACATAACAAGACGAGCAACAGAATGGTTATAACCAATAGTTAGCTAAAACATACAGATAATCCTTGAGGGACTGACAAAGTTTGAAGGGAAACTCAACATTATAACATAACTCTGTTGGAAAATAGCTGCTGAGAATTTTAAGGATAAGTTAAAGTTTCATATGTTTTAGAAGCTGCCAATTGTACTTTAAGGATGCAGAATTTTAAAAAAAAGTGGTACAGAGGCTGAGGCAACGTAATATATACACACCAGCGCCAAGAAGACTTTTCATTTCCCTCAAAAGAAAATTAAGAAACAACAAAGGCAGCTTTTGAATATCTAGACAACTTCACTTCCTCTTCAGAGACCCTGTTTGGGTTACACAGAAAGAGCAACACGTGTACCCTGCACCTGTATCCTCTCATACTTCACCATGTGTCACTGCTGAGGAGGAAGTAAAGATCAGAGGTCTCCACTTCTTCCTTTACATTTTTGAAGCAATCAGTTCTTCAAAATCCTATACCTGACATTTCCACTGATCTAAGAGACTGGTTTGTCAGTGAATGACATTTGAGAAATACTCTTTGAAAAAAGGACAGACACGTTTTCAAAAAGCTACCCTACTTTTGAACAAAGTTTGGTAATACCAACACCAACACCGTCCACTTCATGCAGAATATACACAACATTAACATTTACCGTACTACCTTAAAATATATATGACTTCATCCATCTGAACAAGTAAAACCAGAATTGCAGTGTCTTCCTGCTCATTATAAAACATTATCAAACCAAAGCAGAGTGTATGTGCTCGCTGGTATGTCATGTGCCTCTTTGAAATGTGTGTTGTACGCCTGACCTGGCAGACAGGGCTGGCAGGACTGATAATCAGCTTAATTTTCAAAGAGCACAATTACAGCTAAGACTGATAAGAGTCGAGCAACAAAACAAAAAGAGGCAGATAAAAGTAAATGTGATCTTCTCCTTTTCTTGACTGAGGTCGACAAAAGGGAAAGCGGTCAATCATGCAGAAAATGTGATAATAGATAAAGCCATTACATAGCCAAACAGACATAATCTTTTACAAGTTATCTTAAATATTTGAACTGTATTTTGTTTGTTATGGATACCAGCCGCTGAGTGACAACCTGATAAAAAATACGACAGTATCAGGTGTCAAAAACAGCAATTAGTGTGAAACTTGAATCCAGGAAATTACAATGAAAAGTATCTCAGGTGGATCCTTTCATTGATTGTAATCATCAGTCTTGCTTCATACAAAAAGGAATGTAAGAAACATCTGAATGTCACCTTCCTGATAGACGAAAAATGCTTTCATCATACAATGACTGACACAAATTGCTGTAGACCATGCGCACATTTGCACGCACAATCGAAAACGGAGTGAGAAGAAGGAGGAGGGAGGGATTTCCTGTTAAAGCCAACTGTTAAAAAATATGTTGAGGTCCGATCTGTAATACATAAGATAAACAAACAACATGGCAAAAAAAAAAAAAAAAATTAGAAATGACTGAGTCATCAAACTTTAAACAGAACTTGAGTTGTAAGTGTGATGTTGCAGGAAAACAGACATTATTACAGTTTGTGGGATGGTAAATAACTCAGAAGTAGTAACTGTTTATTAATATCCATTTTTTTAAATGTTTTTTTCTTTTTTTTATGAAGCAATATCCTTTGTCAATGATGAATTACAAGTAAATAAATATATACCGGTAATCAAGATCTGACAACTTGTTGTATACTACAGAGAGCCCTGTGCTAGTGTCAGCTAGTTAAGTTGTATTTTAAATAGGCTGTTGTTTCCTGTGTCACCTTTACAACTGTTAACTGTACAACCTGGATTCTGACATCTCTCTGGTTCTTTTCATTCGTTCAGCCTATAGAAAACGAAACATGCAGCTTGCCACAAGGGCTTCTGTCTGGCAGACAAACATGCTCAGTGCTACTAAAGTCCCATCTGTGCTTGAGAATACAGGCACAGACTGAAGCCTGGGTTGGCTGAATAAACTTTCCCACCCAGTACCCGATTCTGTTTAACAGTTGGTGTGTGTGTGTGTGTGTGTGTGTGTGTGTGTGTGTGTGTGTGTGTGTGTGTGTGTGTGTGTGTGTGTGTGTGTGTGTGTGTGTGTATCTTTACAAAGCAAAGAGCCCCTTCATTCCCTTCAGGACACTTGGTAACCTATCTGTATGGTTGTTTAACACTGGAATAACCAAGCAAGACCACACAAGGCAACTCTTTCCATCAAACCCAATGAATACTTTAACTCCTGGAAGAAAAACAAATAAAAAAAATACATAGAAAGATACCAATCTAACGATACATCAGGCGCATTGGTTAGATGACCTTATGAGGGATATATTAAAGTTGCAACATGACTGGTAGGGACATCTGGATGGATACCAAGGTATCGTGGGAGATATTGCCCATTTTTACAGAAAAAAAAAACAGTGGCGAAATTTACACATTTATTTTTTTTTCTGATTTTGAATAAATATTGGGTTAGCAAATGTACTTAGGGAGATGCTTTCCCAAGCAGAAAGCTTTCTTGAATAGCGCATTACACATGGTCAACCAATCCTAGTGTACACCACCAAGTACTGACCTATAATGATAGCTGGATGCTGGATACAGTACAGACAGTGCTGGGACTAATAGTATGTTATGTTCAGTTACTGCATGTGTGGTTGGTTTGGATGAGCCTGTAACAGAGTTACAATTTTGGATAACTTTCAATTCAGTCAGACTCTAGTTACAGCTAAATATAAAAAGAACTGAGACTCAATAAGAAGAGAGAGAAAAATAACAGATGCAACACAGAGAATATAGTGTACCATGTGACAGAGTAATTTACTACCAGCATGTAAAGCTAGGCCTGTGTGATACGTTTTGTCTGAGAGAAACAGTGCGAGAAAGTGTGTCGACTCCAGGGTCACACCACTCAATGGAATCTCCCCCTAAGGCTAGCTTTGTAATATATATTCATTCCCAAGATGAGATGAGATCCGATCAGCAGCACCAAAGAAAGGGGAAGCTTTAACCATTTAGACACGCACATACCCATGATCCTTAACAACACATTTACTGACTTAACACACAGACACCAGTGTTCAGTGTGTTCCAGCAGCATCAGTGTTGTCTGCAGTGTGTTACCATGTGTGGGACCCTGGCTGACTGAGGTATTTGAGAGGCTGATTGTCATTTCAGAGACCTGTGCCACAAAACTGCTGTCGTCTCATGGTCCCCATGATGTCATGCTTTCCTTTTAGACCAACACAATGAGTATGAGCATCACTGAATATGCAACAGGAGGAAAAAAACAGAAGCTGGACTCACCTCACATGACCAAGCATGACAGGTAGAGGACGGTAAACATAGACCCACACTAACATCACCAGGTTTTGGATTTCCAGGACATGCTCACTTGTTAAAGTGAGAAGTATCGAACTAAATGCTTACGGATGGACTTAGTGCACAACAGTCTGCCCACATTGTTTACCTCTACTTCCCCTTTCTTTGGCTGTTTGGTTTGTAGGTCACATCCACTGCACGTGTGCTTTTTTCTGTCACTTTTATTTAACAAGGAAACAAAACAGCGATTTTCCAACCCCTGGTAAATTGCTGCCTGTAGTTAGAATGCTGATACATATACTGCCTTTATTAACCTTTTTAAAACATGACTTTGACATTTTTTCATCAAAAATTGTTCAATATGTCATATCCGGTGGATACCACCAGCTTGGATCTGGCAGTTGTGTACGTTACTGACTTTCTGAGAATCATTTAGTGTTAATTATGGAAAACATTTTACGAGTGAACATCAAAAGTCCTAAGAACCTAAGCTTTAGTCTTGGCTATCTTGTTTTCTTGAACCTGCAGTCAGAAAACCCAAAGTATTCATTTTAAAATTAATCAAATATGGATGATTAATATCAATGTGATCAAAGCTATAAACCAATCGTTAGAATAAGTTATGGTTATTTGTTTTTACCGATCTATTTAAGGAATTATACTGTATCACAAGATGTGACAGCAACATCGCTAAGGGAAATAACTTTGAGACTCAGTTCCACTTACAACCAATGATACAGACACTTCTTATATAACACACATATGGCACGTCTGTCCCATTTTTTAAATTAGATCCTTCCTCTGAGGCTCTTCCCATGTGTCTACTATTTTTTTTCTTCTGTATCTTTTTATTACAGTTTTTTTCCTAATCTAAACCAAAGGTGTGGTGGATGATGGTATCAAATGTCACAACGACAGTAAAGAATTTTGAGATGTATTTTCTGATTATGGGATTGAGCATGTAATTGGCTTTGGATGATAAATGTAATAGTTTGGTGAATTGTCTTTTAGGAGGGGTTAGTATCAGTATCAGCAGAGCATCCTCATCATTACATCACTGCCTGATGGTGAGGGGCTGGCACAGAGATTTACAACTCGGTGAGAGGGCCACAGAGCTGTTTTCACGAGTCTACTCTTCATTAAAGTCAGGATAGATCCTAATCTCAGGCATACATCAAACATGCCGTGTTTCGACATGAGTGTGAAACGGAAGTAGGTGAACCTGCCATTTGTGCATCAGTAACAGGCCTGTCTGCCTGCAGCTGGGATAGCTGTGAAAATGTCCATTAAGCTGTGCAGATCGCCTGCTCTCATTTACATGCTGTGCCCTGCTGGCCGGATGGGTCAAAGCGGCGATATGGGGGAGAAAAAAAGGCAAAGAAAAGATGAAAGGTGGCGAAATCGAGCCGAGTGATGCATCAGTTTCCCTCGCCTCCCTTACATTGAAGTAATCTCCACTCTTTATGTGGAAAAAAACGCCGATCAGGTCTGAAAATCGCCCAGTTTTCCATGATCCATCTTCCATCAGCGTGCACTTGCTACACAGGCACCCTCTCCTCACCCCACCCATCTCAGCGTGAGCTACGATGCCGATGTAAGCTAACGGGGATCCCATTCATGTGTCAGAATAATACGCGAAAACCGGGAAGCTCGCTCCCGTCCACACTTTCTCCACGATCGACTCTTTTATCTTGTTTGTGCTCAAGCAGATATGCAACATAAAGGATGCACAGAGCGAGGAGGAAAGAGAAAATGAAAGAGAGGGAGAAAAAACAGCTCTCCAGTCTCCAGCCATCATCACTACCCAGCGCACATCATCTGTAGCGCTGCGGCTCCATCCATCGCTGCAAAAAGCAACATACCTGTAAATTGCATGTCCGTCCGGCGGTACGCGAAGACGGGCGGACGGTGTCGCGGTCTGCGACAGCGGTCCAATGTTTGCTGGGCTTTTTTTCTCTCGTCTTCTGTGCCGATTGATGCTCTAGTTTCGCCCAGTACCTACCCAGTGCTACTAATCCACCCCACACAAAGAGCAGAAAATGGCTGCAAGTGCATTTTCTTAAAGGGACAGTCACAGCCGGGTGATGGAGGATGATGAGGGGCCCCGACATGTTGATTCCACTCGTGGGCTTCAGTCAGCACACATCTGAAGAACTTCATTCTTACAGTACAGATTAAAGGCCTGTTGTTTTGACAAGATGTAAAAAATATGGTGGCTTTTGTTTGACAGCGTAGAGAGAGGGCTAAACGTGAGCTTTACTCCTCTTTAATGAATGAACCACAGGCTGTAGTCTTCAGAGAATCATTCCATCAAAAAAAAAAAAAAATCTACAAAACAGCCAATAAAATTCAAATGGAACAGTATCAATGATAAGTTTTGATGTTTCTCTTTAATTTTTGTTTTTAATCATTTAAAGAAACTTTAAATAAAGGCAGGCTTTCGTTGAAACATGTTAGTCTGGTCATGTTGCCAGATTTGTCATTAAACCGTTATTTTATTGTACAATGTGTAAAGCATATCAAAATGTGCAAAATACTCGAATAGCTATAATACATTATCATACACTGTGCCTCCTCTGCTACCCATATATTCAATATTTAGGCCAATTATTGTAATAATCATCACCAGCATCATTTGAAGTAGCGGTAGCAATTAGTTCTGTTTTTCAGACAGTAGAAAGGGAGTAATAGTTGGTTGTAATGTCACAAAAAATGTGAGACCAGGTTTAGAAAAAACTCACTTGAGTACACAGTTTGTAGCTTTAACTGAAGGTGCACGTGAAATCCTATGTTTTGACGTCTTTATTCTCTCCAGAGTCCTTTAGAATCAACTCATAT